>CM075022.1:19663805-19688805 GCA_037576675.1 Pangasius sanitwongsei
CTGAACTGTTCATTTACCTGCCGAACGTTACCTGTAGGTACTGAACTGTTCATTTACCTGCTGAACTGTTCATTTACCTGCCGAACGTTACCTGTAGATACTGAACTCGACCATCAACTACTGAACTGTTCATTTACCTGCTGAACGTTACCTGTAGGTACTGAACTGTTCATTTACCTGCTGAACTGTTCATTTACCTGCCGAACGTTACCTGTAGGTACTGAACTGTTCATTTACCTGCTGAACTGTTCATTTACCTGCCGAACGTTACCTGTAGATACTGAACTCGACCATCAACTACTGAACTGTTCATTTACCTGCCGAACGTTACGTGTGACTACTGAACATTACAGGCGACTTCTGAATGTTAATGGTAACTGCTGTACCAATAACTACTAAATGTCACTGGTTACTACTGAACATTATTGGTAACTACTGACCTTTACCAGTAGATACCAGTAGATGAATTTGGCTATTAACTTCTGAACAGTACAGTTAACCGCGTGTTCATTACAGGCGACTAACGAGCTTGACCACTAACTACTAAACAGTAGAGTTAATTGCTAAATGTTACCTGATTACTGAATGTTACTGCTGACCACTGAATGTTACCAGTAAGTCATGAATGTTATAGGTAGATACTGCACTTGACCATTAACTTCTAAACTGTACATTTACCTGCTGAACATTGCCTGTGATACTCAAACATTACAGGTAACTACTGAACTTGACCATTAACTACTTAACAGTACAGTAAACTGCTGAACTTTACCAGCGACTACTGAACTTAACCGATGGCTGTTTAAAGTTACCAGTGCATACTGAACATTGACTACTGAATGTTTCTGATAACTACTGAACATTATCAATGACTACTGAGCATGACTGGTGGATACTGAACATCAGCTATGACTACTGAACGTCGCCGACGAATACTGAACATATCCTCTGACTACTGAACATTACCTGTGACTACTGAACATTACCTGTGACTACTGAACGTCGCCGGTGACTACTGAACGTCGCCGGTGACTACTGAACGTCGCCGGTGACTACTGAACGTCGCCGGTGACGTACTGAACTTGACAGATGGCTGCCTCACATTTTCTTTAACTACTGAACAGAACACTGTTGGTACATCGGGCAGTACAATGATTAAATATGTACATGTTCACATTTTGCCAAAAACTTTTGTTCTTTTAAAGGCTTGTTTTAAGTAACAAACATTTAAATGGTGATTTTTTTTAATTATTATTTTGCTTTGAAATTAGTGAATAATATAAAATTGAGAGTAGTGTTTGAAAAGTGAGGGTTGTTTAATTGATTCCAGAATGCATTCTTAAACCGTGTGTGTGTGTGTGTGTGTGTGTAGCTTGTCCGTAAAGAAGGTGACATTCACGGCCCTCGCCTGCTGGACGAGAAGGAAATGCGACCGAACGAGGACATGCAGCTGAAGAAGAAGAACAGGAAGTCGGGAACGCCCTGTAAAGTCCGAGAGCAAGAGGGGAAAGGAGGGAAGGTCAGTGCTGGGAGGCGTGTGTGTGTGTGTGTGTGTGTGTGTGTGGAGGAGGCAAGTGGGGGTGGTTGTGCATTCATTTCATGCATTCCCAACACACACACACACACACACACTTCCTTAGTCTAAGTTTGTGTATTTGTAAATTTCTAAAACATACTACAGTTGTATAACATCCTGGAGCGTTATTTTTGAGCTTTTACTCATGAACTATTTTGTGTGTGTGTGTGTGTGTGTGTGTGTGTGTGTGTGGGCTCAGTGCATGCCATACTGCCCACACATTGTGTGTGTGTGTGTGTGTGTGTGTGTGTGAGGGAGGAGGTGTTGAGTTTTGGTGTGGGGGAAGGGTGAGGGTTTCTCAGAAGAAAAGACAATGAGCAGGACAAGAAGATTTAATGTTTTAATTTAAGACAAGATGGTGTGTACTTTTAAAATTAAAAACTTAAAAAAATTTTTTAAACACTTGGGCATTGAACATCGGAGCCATTTTCTTCTTTTTCTCCGCGTGTGAAATACTCGTTTCCCTCACGTTTTCGATGTACAGATATTACTCCAAAATCTTTGCAGTGTATCTTACAGTAGAAATGGTTCTGTACGTTATAGACACTTATTGCACTTTGCTTTTGTGTGAAAATTAATTAGAATTAATTCTGATTATTTGCTATCAAACAAAATCTAAAAGTAATAATAATAAAAAAAAAAAAAAGCCCAATCTGGCAACCCTGTCCTTTATTGTCTTATCTGCTGCTCCTTTTTTCACTGAAAAGCGATCATGGGGCAGCGTGATTAATGCCCCAATGGGGCAGCGTGATTAATGCCCCAATGGGCCTCTATTAGCTTTTGTTGCAGTTCCCATATTTGACCACTAGGTGCAAAAATAACAGCCGTATGGAGCTATACGTGAAACGTGATCGAGCAAATCAGCAGAACGTCTCCTTATGTACGTTATGTAACGACATTTTTTAAAATCGTTGATCACTAGAATGAGAGAATTAGCATTTAAACAGTGTTTAAGATGTTTGCAGTTGTGAATAAAGACTGTGTGAAGATTAACATTAGTTAAACAGCTGATATGTAAACAGTGGGGCTCTGAACAGCCCGACCTCGTGGCCGAGCTTCCTCGTGTACGATGACCTTCATTTCTGTCTCCCAGGCTGTTGTGGTGGACGAGAACGGGAATTGTCCGCTTTCCAAAGTGCAGAAGAACTTCATCTGCGATCACTGCTACGGCGCCTTCAGAAGCGGCTATCATCTGAAGCGACACATTCTCATTCACACCGGTACGACGCGTATTTGTTTCAGGACAAAAACATCAGCATTCTCTACGTAGTTTCACATCTATTTATTTATTTATGTATTTATTTATTTATTTTTTATTTTTTATTTTTTATATATTTTTATTTTTATTGTTAAAAGGTTTATTTTTATTTTATTATTGAAAAATGTCCATAGAATTTTAACTACTCAGCTTTTGACTGTCTTTTTATTTAATTTTTTATTTTATTTTTTTTTAATAAAATGTAAGATTAAATTAAAATAAAAATAAAATTAAATTAATATAAAATACATTTTTAACTGATTTTTAAAAAAATTTTATTGTTAAAAGGTCTTTGGTTAAAAAAATGTATGTTGAATTTTAACTACTCAGATTTACTGTCTTTTTTTAAAATACTTTTTTAAGACGTTTTTTGTTTTGTTTTATTATTTTACTTTATTTTATTTTTATTGTTAAGGTTTATTTTTATTTTATTATTTAAAAAATGCACATAGAATTTTAACTACTCAGCTTTTGACTGTCTTTTTTTAATAATTTCTTTTATTATTTGATTATTTTTTAAAATAAAATTTAAGATTAAATAAAAAAAAATAATTAATATAAAATAAATTTTTTAATGTTTTTTTTTAAATTATTATTGTTAAAATGCCTTTGGTTAAAAAAATGTATGTTGAATTTTAACTACTCAGATTTTTACTGTCTTTTTTTAAAATATCTTTTTAATGTTTTTTTGTTTTGTTTTATTATTTTACTTTTTAATTTTATTTTTACTGTTAAAATGTCTTTGGTTTAAAAAAAAAAAGTATGTTGAATTTTAACTACTTTTTACTGTCTTTTTTTGATTATTGGATGATTACTTTATTTTTTAAATTTGATTTTTATTGTTAAAAGGTCTTTAGTTAAAAAAAAAAGTACATTGATTTTTAACTACTCAGCAATTTTAACTGCTCGGCTTTTTCCTTCTCTTCTTTCTCTTCTTTCTCTTCTCTCTCTCTCTTCTCTCTCTCTCTTCTCTCTCTCTTCTCTCCTCACTCAGGGGAGAAGCCATTTGCTTGTGCCATATGTGACATGAGGTTTATTCAGCGTTACCACTTGGAGAGACACAGCCTCACTCATACTGGTACGAGAAATTCTCCTTACTTTTCTTTTTCTTAATAAAATCAGAGGAGTTTCTAAGTCACAAGCCATGAAATGTAGAAAAAGTGGAACAGTCCGCCTTATTTATTCATACAAGACACATAACAGTGAGAGGAACTGATGTATAATGAACTAAATAACATCTGAAATTTGAATCTTTCTGAAAAACGATTATAAACAGGAGCAGAAAATACTGTACATCGTGTATATTGATACAAGTTGTTTATTTTTACATTTTGGTGTAATATTCTTACATAGATTCTTCTGATATAAAAGGAAAAAAGTTTCTAATTTAGATAAAATGCAAGAGAGAGATTTTTTAAAAAATATATTTAAATGGTATTGTTCAGTGTAACTTTATTGCCTTATACTGTATCTACTAAAATATGTACGAGGACGTTACTATTCTCTGTTTAGAGCTCTTCAGTAGAAAATATACTGTTCAGGGTTTCTGAGATCGAGTGCAACACATTAAGAATTGACTTAATTTGCTGATAAGGTGTCAGTTTTGTTGTTCTTACACCAAAAAGTGAAAAAAAAATGTTTATTTTTTCCAGAAGTAAGTAGAATTTTTGGGGCAGCAAAAAATTCTACACGGAAGCATATGCACAAACTTGGCAGAGAAAATTCCATAATTCTGTTTCCCACACAGCACTTTAATGAAAATTCGAAAAACAAGACACACAATATTACTTATCAAATGAAAATTTAATATTGGCGCATGCATCAAAACTGAGATTTTTCTTAATTTAGCATTTTGGATGACCATCTTGAACGCAAGCATCAACATAGTTGGATCCAGTGACCTTTAGGTTTCTACTAGCATTTGGTTATAAACATTGCTGTGACCCTGTTATCATTCCAACAAAAGCTTAAACGATGAAGCTACGTTATTGGTTAATAAAAGCTATAAGTTACAATTATGGCAGCAGTTAATATCATCAAGAAGCTGCGTACAAATGCAGAGAATCTGTGGAAAAAAAAAAAAAAAGATGAGAGCATGATACTGTAATGCCACACTGGAATAAATCTCGCTCGTTAAAACACCATTCGCGTCAGGCCCAAAGTTCACAGCTTGTTTAACTCCTGAGATCGATATTTATCCGAGAATAACCATCTCTCTTCTGACATTACCGGATATAATTTTTATTTTCTCTCATGTAGTAAGCGTTTAAAACCGACCAGTGCTCTTCTACACATTGATACTCATGATACTCTTTTTATTTTAGTCTGTGCTGGTTCTGTCTAGCTCGTACCTACAACACATTTTATATGGAATATAATTTATTCTTATTGTCCAAATTTTTAGCACAAAATTTAATATAGTCTAATATATTGTAAATTATCTAACCTAGCGCAATAGCTCGTTATTGACAGACAATATTGAAAGTATGCACTTTTCCCTCATTACTCTAAAATGCATATTTTTCCTCATCAATCTTGCAAAAAAAAAAAAAAAAAACTCCATACTGACAAAGCAGAACCAAACTTTCAGTTAATCTTCAAAATATAATAAATGAAGTGCATTTAGAGTAGTATTCAGACCTTTTCGCTGTGACACTCAAAATCGAACACTTTGTGTTTCCTTTGATCGATCTTAAGATGTGTTGACAGCTTTTTTTTTTTTTTTTTAAACAAACTTAACAAACAAGTTTGTCTGTGCTGAATTCATGACACTTCTGTCTACAAAAACCCCCGAGACATGAGTTCATACGGATTATCTTTAGACCTCAGAGACAGGATTATATCGATATCTATCTGGGAAAGGAAACACAATTTTTTTGCAGCTTTGACGGTCTGGAAGAACATAGTGACTTCCAGTGACTATTCTGGAATCTGGGGCCCAGACAGACTGAGCAAATTGGGAAGAAGAGCTTTAGTCATGGAGGTGACCACAAACTTCTGAGATGGAGATGGTAGAAACTGCCAGGAAGGCAACCATCTCTGCAGCATGTCACCAATAAGGACTTTGTAGTCAAGTGTTTAAGAAAACGTGGTGGTGGTAGCATCAGGTTGTGTTAGCTGGCAATGTTTTTCAGCAGCAGGAACTGGGAGGTTCCTCAGGATCAAGACAAAACCTGCTTAAGAGTGCTCATTTGGGATGAAGAATTACCTTCTAACTCAACAGTGACCAGAAGCAAAGCAAGTGCTATTTTTGGGACAAGTCCATAAATGCCCTTAAGCGACCCTGCCAGAGCGTCATGATAATGCTCCTCATGAAACCTGATAGAGCTTGATAGGTTCTGCAAAGAAGAACGAATCTCTTGATGAGGTCTTGGTTTAGAAGATCTACAAATCCATCTGGGCTGAGCTTGTAGTATCATTCCCAAAAGAAACTGAGGTTTATTCAATGCTAAGGGGCCTCTACACTGAGTTAAAGGTTCTGAATACTTGTAATAGTTAAAAAAAAAAAAAAAAAAAAAAAAGATTTTTAATAAATGAAAAAAAGAATTGAGAACTTGCTTGTTTTATTATGAAGTATCTTCTGCAGATTGATTAGGAGAAAAATAAAACAAGGAAAAGGTGAAGGGGTCTGAATACACTCTGAATGCACCGATACACCATGATCGATGGCCTCCTGGTTGTCATGTTCCTCAGAATAATTGAATTTGCTATATTTTAGGGCATATGATTTATATCTTGCTCTGTGCATTCAGGGGTGAAACCGTATGCTTGCACCATGTGTGACATGCGGTTTTTCCAACGTTACCACCTTCAGAGACACAGCCTCATACATACGGGTAATGACCCCTCTTATCCTAATCACTCGCCATGTTTTACTGTTGCAGTTGGTCACATCAAAGCACTTTACATCTTGTTATTAATTTTTGTAACCGTTGATTGGTCAGTAAGCTTTTCCATACATTTTTCCCCACTTTCTTTCTGCTTACTGCAGTGCATAACTTTCTGTGGTTTGCCTTTTTCCATTGTCTGTTTCGCATGCTAGATGTCCGTCAGCATGGCTTCTGATTTTTTGAAAAGCAATCACTTGTCTATATTTTGTGGTTCATACTAAAGCTTTTTCCCCCACCATAAATAACATTATGGTTATTATGCAGGAAGCAGTGGTTGTGCCTGCAACCATTTTGTCTGCAAGTATTATATGTTTCTGGGCCAGTATTCTGCAGAGTATCCACAATATTCATGAGCCTGTCAATATTTTGTGTGAAACACATTTAAGGGCAAATGTAAATAGCTGACAGTAACTGTAACTGTAAGTGCTAATGCAGTAAGGGGGGGGTATGCAAAACCGCAGCACACATTGTCCTTCCTCGTCCTTTCAGATAGCAGGAAATTTTCTTTTAGTGAGAAAAGGCCACATAACTGAATGCATTTTATCTGAAGGGAGAACTTTTAACACATTGAATTTACCAGGGGTTCTCAATTTCTGGGAAGAAATGTAAATGCTAGCTATTGTTGCTATGTTACAGCTTGTCAAGAACAAATTGGGTCTGATTTTTTTCCCCTCTGATTTTTTCTCTAACTTAGCCTTGGCCATTTCCCACCCACCAGCAGCTCTCCTTTATCACATGACAGCTACCAACCAGGTTGGGTGAAGGCTATCATGTGCATAACACACTTAGAGAAAAACACTATCTACCCACTTCCACATGCAGACACCCCATGATTGGCTAATGTCACTGTGATTGATAGGGATGATAGAGAGAGAAAGAGAGAGAGGGGATTTGGCATCATAGCGATTCAAACTTGCAATCTCCAGGCGATGGGGCAAACACTTTTCTGTCGTGCCGTCCGGAAGCCCTGGTTTTGGTATTTTGATCAGTGGTGGTCAAGAAGCCTACTTGATGTGTTATATCTTACAATTGCAGATTATAAAATACTTGGATACATGGATCCATTTTGCTACCTTGAGGGAATTGTCTCTTTTGCTATAATAACTTATAAGCATATATAGAGTGTGATTTTTAAAAAATGAGGTTTCAATACTTAGACTTATTGCTTTGTCTTCTAAATGGCTTCCTGATGCATTTAGGGACATAGCCGATGCATCAAGCTTTCACAAGAACCTTGGCATTGGGTATGGTATAGGGTCAAGTGGGACTTGGGTATGGTTAAGGATCAGGTGGGACTTTGGTAGAGTAAAGGCTCGGATGGGCTTTGGTATAGTATAGGGTCAAGTGAGACTTGGGTATGGTATAGGATCAAGTGGGACTTGGGTATGGTATAGGGTCAAGTGAGACTTGGGTATGGTATAGGATCAAGTGGGACTTGGGTATGGTATAGGATCAAGTGGGACTTGGGTATGGTATAGGATCAAGTGGGACTTGGGTATGGTATATGGTCAAGTGGGACTTGGGTATGATATAGGATCAGATGGGACTTTGGTAGAGTAAAGGGTCGGATGGGCTTTGATATAGTATAGGGTCAAGTGAGACTTGGGTATGGTATAGGATCAAGTGGGACTTGGGTATGGTATATGGTAAAGTGGGACTTGGGTATGGTATAGGATCAAGTGGGACTCGGGTATGGTATAGGGTCAAGTGAGACTTGGGTATGGTATAGGATCAGATGGGACTTTGGTAGAGTAAAGGGTCGGATGGGCTTTGATATAGTATAGGGTCAAGTGAGACTTGGGTATGGTATAGGATCAAGTGGGACTTGGGTATGGTATATGGTCAAGTGGGACTTGGGTATGGTATAGGATCAAGTGGGACTCGGGTATGGTATAGGGTCAAGTGGGACCTGGGTATGGTATAGGATCAAGTGGGACCTAGGTATGGTATAGGATCAAGTGGGACCTGAGTATGGTATAGGATCAAGTGGGACCTGAGTATGGTCTAGGGTCAAGTGGGTAGAGACCAAGCATTTACTAATGGGTCGAAGACCAGCATCTTGCCCAATAACTGTTCACACACAAATGTTGCAAATATTGTGGATACCTCCTGTCTGTTCTGCTCATGTGTAAAGCACTGCCAAAAAGCATGACATTCAATCTTAATGTCTGTAAAACTGACGTGGAACCCTGCAGTTGTAGGAACCTGCAAATTGCATATGTGTTGGATAAAATGGGATTAAATGTGTTTTGATCCTGACTAGGAGCTAATCATTTGCTCTGTGCGTTTAGGGGTGAAGCCCTACGCTTGCTCCATGTGTGACAGGCGTTTTTTCCAACGCTACCACCTGCAGAGACACAGCCTCACTCATACGGGTACGGGTCGTCTCTCTTTACAAATTTGCCTTGTTACACCTGGCTACGCTTATGTGCAATTTAGCACTGTTGCCAACTTTTTTCCTTTCAAAAGCGTTAGGCCATTTTTCCGCTTCAGCAGTCGACCAGGACTTACTTATAAGTACCCATTAAATAGACACATGGAAGTTAATCAAGCTTTTATAGGTTGAAAGTTGACCAGCAGTGCTGAACTCGAGTCTGAATTGCACGTCTATTTCTCCACAGTGAATATTACTGGTTTGAGCTTCGACTTAACACAGTTGGCAACAATGCATTCAGGTCTCAGCTTCATTTGTCACAGTTTGTTTGGTATACTGCACAGTCTATGTTTGGCTGCAATAAACTCGAGTATGGATGTGCTGACTTGAAGATAAGTCATGGGGAGGGGTGTTAAAAACATACTGAACTTTAACTGTAGTTTCACTGACTGCCGAATCCTGACATAATGGTGCTCTGTATGTTTAGGGGTGAAGCCGTATGCTTGTTCCATGTGTGACATGAAGTTTTTTCAGCGTTACCACCTGCAGAGACACAGCCTAACCCATACGGGTATGGGTCGTCTCTCTTTACAGATTTGCCTTGCTACGCCTGGTTAAGCTAATGTGCAATTTAGCACTGTTGCCAACTTTTTTCCTTCCAAAAAGGGTTAGGCTATTTTTCCACCTCAACGGCTGACCATGACCAGGACTTATTAGAAAACCTATGAGGTCTTCACGATTTCACAATTGATGGAACAAAGTTTTGAAGTTGAGAATGACTTTTTTTTTTTTTTTCCTTGGAAATGAATGCAAATGTTTTGTCATTGCGTGAGTAGCAAAAAAAATAAATAAATAAAAAATTTCCCATCGAATAGACGCTTGGAAGTTAATCAAGCTTTTTTAGGTAGAAAGTTGACAAGCAGTGCTAAACTCCAGTCTGAATTGCACATCTATTTCTCCACAGTGAAAATTATTGGTTTGATCTTCGAATTAACAGAGTTGGCAACAATGCATTCAAGTCTCAGCTTCATTTGTCGCAGTTTGTTTGGTACCATCAAAGTTTTGGCTGCAACAAACTCGAGTTTGAATGTGGTGACTTGAAGATAGGTCGCGGGGAGGGGTGTTAAACACGTACTGTACTTTAACTGTAGTTTCACTGACTGCCAAATCCTGACATAATGGACCTCTGTATGTTTAGGGGTGAAGCCGTATGCTTGTTCCATGTGTGACATGAAGTTTTTTCAGCGTTACCACCTGCAGAGACACAGCCTAACCCATACGGGTATGTGTCTTTGCGACCTGACCGCTTTGCTGAACTTCTTAACCACTTTCTCGAGACCTTAGCATGGAACTGATTATGTGCATGCATTCAGTAATTGCAATTAAGAAATTGATTTAATCTAGATTCCTTTGATGCTGGACTTAAAAACTGGTGCGACCCCAGTTGGATAAACATTCCCATGATTTTTTTTTTTTTTTAAATTTAAAATGGTCCCTCATGTTTGGCTAGAGAGTGACCATGAACTGAAAGAAAAAAAAAAATCCATGCTAATACAATGATACTCTATTTAGGGGTGAAGCCATATGCTTGCTCCATGTGCCATATGAGGTTTTTTCAGCGTTGTCACCTTCAACGACACACTCTCACCCACACGGGTACGTGTCAATTTCCTGTGCCAAAACATATCGCTTATTAAACCTTTACCAAATCCACATGTCTAATCTTGCCAATTTTGATTAGGTGTCTCCCCCCCCCCAATTAATATTTTGATTTGATCAGTATTCTCAATTTCATTCTCCTCCTTTCAGTTTTTGTTTGCTAATTTGTATACGACCCAGAGTTTGTGAAAGCACTACATTAACGTTTATTTATTTATTTATTTAATATTACATTTAAGGCATCTAAAAGCTGTAACCTTCCTAGCTAGTGATGAGAGGTAGAGATAAATGTAAAACATTTGTAAAGCTACAATTTCAAGCCTAGATAAAAGTTACATTCTTGGTGAATATCGAAATCGCGTATTCTAATATTAGTACTCTGCGTTTAGGGGTGAAGCCATTTGCTTGCACCATGTGTGATATGAGGTTTTTTCAACGCTACCACCTCCAGAGACACAGCATCACCCATACGGGTATGTCTTGTCTCTTTATACTCAATCAACCCCAATGCAAGTGACCCTTTTTAAAGTATAATTTTATTGTTCGTAAAAAATAATGGTCACACAAGAATGATCACAGATTTCTAAAAGAAGTAGATTTTGCTCCATGCTTCGTGTATTCTTGGATATTATCTTTTTCAGGCATAGGATTTCAAACTAGGGCTAGAAATGAGTAGTTTTAAACTTTATAGGGAAAACTTTTAATTGTCTTCTGTGTTAAATATACTCATAGATATATATTTCCTAATACTTTCCCACACATGCCCTCATTCATATTCATACTTTGTGTAATTATAGCTGTGTTAGTTTACAACACACAATTGTTTCCAATTCTGTACTATACTACTCCGTGCATATATATCTACGCTGTCTTAATGGTTTCTGAGCAAAGTCTCCATATTAGGTTTTAGTGCAGCAGCAAATAAAATTAATAATAATAATTTGTTGTTCTTGGCTATAATTTACACAGGATTACTGATTAAATTAAATACTACATATCCCTAAAATGAGGTGTTTTTTTTTTTTTTTTTTTTTTTTTTTTAAAAACAGATCTAACAGATTATTTTATTTTACATTCCTGAACAAAAAAAAAATTTTTTTTTTTTGGCCTTTCCTGCCAAGACTTAACATAATTGCTTCAAATTTCCCAAAAAAAAACCAAACAAAAAACATCAACTATTCAATTGCTAGATTGTGTCGTAGTTTTTTAAAATGCAAAATGTAGCTTTGGAAAAATATACAAACTTCTAGGCTTACTCAGATTAAATTGGCATACCTTGTTATGTATCGAAATTTTGGAAGAAAAAAAATAACATTTTATGGTAAAATTCTGGAGGTAAAAATTAACTATTGGTTAAGAGCCTTGTTTTAAATTTGTGAGGAAATGAAAAGTTTGGAAACTGACCACTATGAAAGTATATAAGTGAGCTGTTGTAAATGACTTGGCGTGTATTTTTTTCGACGTAGCGAATGCACATGACTAATAATTTGCTCTGTGCATTTAGGAGTGAAGCCTTACGCTTGTTCCATGTGTGACATGCGTTTTTTCCACCGTTACCACCTGCAGAGACACAGCCTCACTCACACGGGTATGTGTCTTTCTACCTTAACCCACTATTCTATAGGAATAAACCACACGCATGCGACCTGAGCACTGTTGCCAACTTCTGTAACGAAACTTTAACAAAAAAAATCCTGATCGATTGATGAATTTGTAAAGGTTTAATACAGTTTCTGATTGTCGTCGACTGTCATTGTTCCAGATTACACACGTTATTCGTGTGCTAGATTGATTATACTTAAAATGTTGTAGCAGTTTCATACTTTATACAGTCTTATACGGTGTTCTAGTAACATTATACTGCTATATTTACACCTATATTCTATCTCAATAGTATAATTATATAATAAATAATGTATAAAAACTGAATTAACTATGTAAGTGTAATATATATTCATTGCATTACAAGTATTCGTATGTAGTTATACCTCTATTGTACATGTAATACATAAATATTTATATACTTACTTTTATAATCAGCTTAGTGTGTGATATTTTTACAGTATATTCATATCTACTATACTTTTATAGTTATACTGTTATTATAGTATGTATTCTTTTATTTTTATACTTTATTATTTTATTTACATATCCTTCTTCCCTTATTATGCTATATACTGTATTTATCAGGCATTCATTATATGTAATGAAACCCAAAATCTACTGCTTACTCAATTCTCGTAGTACGGAAATACTACACTGTATTCTACTTACGATTATAATAATTATTTCTCGCTGTATTTATCTGTACTTATAATACTGTAAGCATTAGGGCTGCATGATATTGAAATGCTAGAGTTAGGGTTAGTATAAGTGCTAGCTAAGTGCGTTCTCTGCTATCTGCGTCGCCCTAAAACTCTGACTTTTCGTAACTCGGTTATCGTAAGCCCTTGTGATACGCATATCGCGATATTTACAGTACATTTGTGATATTTCGATATATTGTGCAGCCCTAGTAAGCATGCGTACATATTACTTGTACTATTTTTTAGAGTGTTGGAATTTGTTGTCCTTTTATTATATTAGTTTTTAAACTATTCTATTTGCGCTACGTTTAGTATATCTATATAGTCGTAGCAAAGCTATACTCTGTATATAAACCTTCACATCCTGAACGTCATCTTTTTTATCGGTGAAGTATTTGGTCTTAAATATAGAAGGATAACCAGAATTATAGAAATGTTGGTTACGATCTAAGTTGGCAACACTGTTATGAACATCAGCATGCTTAATCGAACCCTAAATGAACCACACTGCTCTTGCTGTATTTTATCTTTTTAAGTATTTTTATGTTGTCGAATCCATAATGTCAATGTTTTAGTTTTAATAAACCTGTAATATTCACCTTTTAAGGCAATCCTAAAGGAAGGAATAAACAAAAAAACTACCGTGCTCTTACTCATTAATTGGTTGTCCTTAGGCATGTGCCGATTTTAATATTTTTTCAGCATATTTCCTATAAATGTGTGCAGTAATTTCCTAACATTCATCCCAAGATTTACAATATTTTCCCTCGATGATATAAACTGATTTTTTTTTTATTCGTAGTTTTAGTATTGTTCTCAAAGTAAGGTGATAATTTACTTAATTAGTTTCAAACATAATGTCATGTGAAACGTTAAAGCTTATCGCAAAACTAATCAAGTTTATTACAAATCTGATCTTCGCAATAATAATATCGCATGTGTTAAATCACAGTGTCGTATAACGGTTCATCGGCACATGCCTGAATAAAACCATATTATCCCTTTATTAGGTGCTCTTAATTACAATTTTTAGCCTTTTTTTTTTAATTTTATGACCAAAATCCTTTATAGATGTATTAGTTTGCTGATTTGTAGCTAAATAACCTTTCTAGCTACTTATTAAACCTGTTATAGCGAGTGTCTGTTTGCTAGGTCGCTGATATGGCTAATACAATTATGTTGTTTTGTTTTTTTTTTTTGTTTGTTTTTTTTGTTTTTTGCACTTAGGAGTGAAGCCCTATGCTTGTAACATGTGTGACATGCGTTTTTTCCAACGCTACCACCTGCAGAGACACAGCCTGACCCATACGGGTAGGTTTTGTCTCTTTATACCACTTGCGCACGACGGAAACTTAACTCATGATTAAAACTCAACACAACAAACTCGAGTTCGTAGTTACAACAGATCCATATTCCCGTGCTAATGTAACTAAATTCATTCCTAAAAAATGTGTAAGTATTGTTTCAGCAACATGTCAGCACTACACATCATAATTATGAACAATTCTAGTTTGTTTTATTTATTTATTTATTTGTTTGTTTGTTTATTTTTAATTGCAGTTATTGAATTTGGTTGGAAGTTACTGTGGAAGCCTAGTACATTAATTTTAACCTTTTTTTCCCCTAAGTTTTGGGCTTATTTTTCTTTTATTCATCCTTTAACTATACATTTTGCCAGGTATATATTTATAAATATTAATTATATATTTTAACCTGTTAGCCAATCAAGAGCTTCATCAAACAAAACTTGGAAGGATCAGGAAAAAAAAATTATCATTAAAAAAACCTTTAGAATCTTTAGAATCATTTTTTTACCATTGTAAAATTAATTAGACAAAAAAAAGGTCAGATTTATTTCATAATATTGAACTGAAATATATTGAAATATTTAAAAGTACAGAGCAGAAATTGTGTCCTAAAGGCAACCTGTATTTATTTTCTGCAAAGTCGAGAGAAAATTGTCCATAAGCTGCATTTAAAGGGACAGAAAATTACATTATTATTTGAATAGTTGTCTTCATATATTTTGAAAATCCTGTCAATATATAAGCCCTTTTTTGAACTTCAGGTAAAATTATTGTAAGTTATTTTCACTGAACATTGTTTTATTAGTAGTTAATAAAATTTAAGCAACATTGTGTAATGCAAAAATCCCCGTTACATTAATGAAATGACTTGATAAATAAAACCGATTTACATCACTCTGATTATTTTGTTCACCGTGATAAGATTAGACAATTACGAGGATATAGTTTCATATGAAGCGTATCATTTCAGCGTATGCGTAGAAAGGCCGGGGTAAATGTGAATGATTGGTGCTCTGTGTATTCAGGGGTGAAGCCGTACGCTTGCTCGATGTGCGACATGAGGTTTTTTCAACGTTACCACCTCCAGAGACACAGCCTCACTCATACGGGTATGTGCCTCTCATCGACACGCAAGCAAACTTAGCCTTCATGCACTTCCTGCACTTCCTGTTTGAATTTGTGATATGGTAAATCTGGAATGCCTAGTGTTGTGCTTTATGCGTTGCTATGTAATACAACACCATAACAGATGTGCGCAGTGAAAGGTGGCGTGAGTCACACTTCTGCACACTTCCCTGTCTGGAGTTTCGGACATTCTGCAGCAGGTTATTTTAAGAAATCACTTAGCATTCTGTTTTATTTTTAGGTTGTTTTTTTTTAGGAACGTGTTATTAGCAGCCACTATAAGCACCTTGCGGTTAATATCAGTGCATGTACCCAAGGTTTTGACACCTTTGAGTAATACGAGTCGTCAGTATCAGAGCCTTCGTTAGTGAGGCGAGTCCACTTCGGGCTGTTGGGTACGTCACCATGTAAACGAACAAACTCTAAAAATAAACTGTGAAAGATCACCACTAAAGAATTTTATCTTATAGAAACATCTACTACCGTTTTTTTTCCCCCCCAAAACATCTCTCCTGCTTGTCATTTTGATACGGTCAGCAGTCATAAGTGATCTTTATTCTCCTGCTTTTGGTCTGATGGAGACACTTTTCTTTGCTGTTCTGCTTCAGTTCCCGGGCGCACTAGTACGATTTGACTTCGAATGCAGCGACAAAAGCGAACCAGGACGCTAAATTAATACATTGCGTCACGTTTATAGAGCAAGTGAACTTGTGTGCTGATGTGAGTTCTTAATGAGACAAGGCGAAAACGTTTCCCGCCGTGTGCCGGTGTTCTGCTTAACTCGGGAAGCCAGAACTCAGACTTGCGTCATTTTCGACCTCCGTGCGTTCCAGCAAAGCTAACCAGCTGACTGTGATGAGCGATGCGTATTTTCCTCCTCAAAACCAAAACAGTGAACTGCGTAGTCAGCGTTATAGATTTAACAGGCTTGTATATACAGTATAACTCATGTAAAAACAGACGTGCTGCCTTGTTGTTGCTGCTGTGAGCAGCCATGATGATTTAACGTCACTTGGAGACCGTCCTGAATTAACGAGTAGGAATTCCGAGTTGAGGGACATTTTATTTGGCTTTATTTGGTTTTATTTGGCTTTTCCTAGTCGGAGATGCGAGTTATAGTACTAACGCTTCTCCACCTGCACTTTTCATGTCGTATCCCTGTTGAGATTTCTGACGTTAATGGAAAGGAAATAAATAATAAGACTCGTTTATATTTAATACATGACCGTCAAGTGTAATTTGTTATTTTACCATTTCATTATTAGGAAAAGTGCAAGTGTATGGAATACTGCTGTGTAGGGAATTCTGCAAGTGCAAGGAATGACGAAGTGTATTATTATTATTATTATTATTATTATTTTTATTATTATATTAGATATTATTAAAATATTAAAACTTAGCTGAGCGATGTCTCTGTAATTGGATACTAATTAGACGACATGTTTCTCCATTTTTTTCATTAAAACTATTGGTCCAGATTCTGTCGCTCAAGTTAGTAGGTAGAGTTTACAGTTCTAAACCGATCCTCAGAACCTGTAAACGAGGTACTTCCCTAAAATACACTAAAATACACACACACACGTTCTGATATAGTGATCGGAAATACAAAACTGACTTCCTCTACGGATCATTGGAGCAGATTCTGGATCCACGTGACTGACGCAACATTTAAATTCTCAGATCGGGCCTCGTTTATCAACTTTTAGTAAAGTTGTGTGTAAATGTTTGTGTGAGCCTAACTGAAATTAAAACTAAAACTCAAAATTAAAACTAAAGTTCAAATGGGCTGATTTTCTTCGTACGTGTGTCTACGTTGATGAGCCGTAAAGTGCGACACGTGTTCCTGCGCAGCTCATTTGCATGAAGTGACGCCCACAAAACTCCATAAAAGGTAAAGTGCACAGACGGCTGTGAGCACGAAATGAACAATCAGGGTAAAGCCAGAAAAACAGAAGTGGAAGTTATTTTTACTCACATAATAACAATAACAACAACAATAATAGAATAGCGAGCGTTAGATTCTTCGTCAGCTGACGTGTTTGTTATACGCCACCATTTCATTTGTCGTAACTGAACGATGAGTTTTATTCGTCTTAGTTTATGGGTGTGTGTCGGCTGATTTTCTTTATTTCTATATTCTTTAATTAAAGGCAGTAAAATGACGCGACTGGTTTTGAGTAAATGTTGTGGGCGGAGCTCTGAGGCCCCGAGCGAGTGAACCAGCGCGAGGACGTGTTTCTGATCGAGACTCTAAAGCTCTTCTGGATAACGGCGTCTGCTAAACGCTGTGAACGTCATAAACACAAACGGTTTCAACTCCACAGAATATTCCAGAGAGAAAAGTGCAGTAATCCGTGCAGATTATAGGATCTGAATTCGATCAGGTCGAGGATTCCATTAGTTAGTTGTCTTATGCGTGAATGTGCACACGCTCAGGAGCGCGAGTACGAAACGAGCGTTTTTCAATTCGTTAAATTTCTTGTAACAGCTATTTACGACTAAACACTTGGACTCGTATCCAGCTTGAGGCTAATCAGGTATCTTCACATCAGCTATTGCTAATATCTATGCTGATCCGCTGTAAAATTCCGTATCGTATCCGAAATCGTATCGGAAGTCTTATTTATTTTTATTTTTATTAAATAATAAATCCAATCTTTAGCTGTGTTTTCACCTCACGGCCGTTTCAGATCAGCTACGTCAGTGTGGAGGTTCAGAGGTGATCAGTGTCGTGGTGTGTGTGTGTGTGTGTGTGTGTGTGTGTGTCCAATGCTGAGTGTGTCTGAGAATTGGTGCTCTGTGCGTTTAGGGGTGAAGCCGTACGCTTGCTCCATGTGTGACATGAGATTTTTCCAGCGTTACCACTTGGAAAGACACAGCCTCACTCACACGGGTATGTGTTCTTCCCTCTCAGTAAAAATAACAGCACTTGGACTCCAAGTGCGAAAAGACTCAAACGTGCAAATTCTACTCATTTCCTTCACCTTTATAAAGTGCACGGTGGCTGTGGGTTTGTGTTTTTCAGTAAAAAGATAAACACGGCATAGAGGTGGTGTGTAGAAAATAAAAAGCTGTGTATAATAAAATAATAAAACCACCAGTTTTTGGAAGGTAAAAAAGAAAAGTAGGTTGTTAAGCCTAGAAATATTTCATCAATAATTAACCAATAACTAAAACTATTATATACAATTATTTATCATTTGTATAAAGTGTTATATAAATAAATAAATATCTACATTTTATTAATTATTTTATTTTTGGAGCATTATTATTATTGATCTAATAAATTTAATAATTACACCTAGAGTACATTTTAAATGTTTAATCAATAATTATACAAAACAATTTGTAAAGTTATGTATAATTAGTATAAATTGTTATATAAATATTTAAATTTTAGTTGCTGATTTTCTTTTATTTATTTATTTATTTTTTATTTCAGACTTTGCTATTGACTTTATAATAATTCCGTTTAATATTTTTTATTATTTATTTATTTATTTTATTTTTTTTTACACGTTCAGTTACCGTTGCGTATTTTTCCGACTGGAATCACACCAATCGCAGAAGAGCACTAAATCTGCCATAATGTGCCTTTTTATGACTTAACTCGCGTTTTTCTGTTTAAAATCAGCCTTCACTACAAACTCGAGTTTGTATAAAGTCAATTTGTGTGTTTAATTTTTACCCCTTTATGATGACTGATGGAAATATAATGCACAAACCCTGTATAACTGAGACGCTGTAGAGCATAATGAGGGGTAATTACACAGTTTTGAATCTTTTCTCTTCACATTGTGTTGATGACGATGACGACGATGATGATGATGATGACGTTCACAGAATCTGTGTGTGTGTGTGTGTGTGTGTGTGTGTGTGTGTGTGTGTGTTCAGGTGAGAAGCCGTTTGCGTGCGATATGTGCGACATGCGCTTCATCCAGAGATATCACCTGGAGAGACACAAGCGCGTACACAGCGGAGAGAAACCGTATCAGTGTGAGCGATGCCAACAGGTAAACCCCCATACACGTAAATATGATAAAAAATATATATAAACATAATAAAGTAATAAATTATTAAAGAATTATTATTATTATTAGCATGCTGTTGAGTTTCTGTTAGTCAGGGATGTACAGTAAGTACATAACACACAGTACTTTCTATGCTTTTAATTATATAATTTAAACATTCGTGCGATTAAATATACAATAAAAACGTATTTATTGTTTACTGATTATACAGAAAATCTCCACACAGGAATGAAATGAGTTCCTAAATCACAGATCCAACATTAGTGGCCTGTTAATTAGAATAAAAATAAATAATTCTGGCGATGTGGTGTTGATACCGTGATAAATTGTGATGGAGATATCGTGCGTACTGCGATATCGTCTAACTTTTATTTATTTGTTTATTTGTTTGTTTATTTAAATAACTGCTAGAGTTACTAACTCTGGAAGCAGGTGATTAGATGGTCTTCTGCTTTTTAAAAATGATAATATTCATGTTAATTTTTTCTTCTTTTCTTTTGAGATTTAATATATTTTTTGTTGACTTTAAATTAAAGTTATCACCACATCAAACTTTAAAGATTTTTATTATTTTTTTTTTTTTTTATAAATGCGGCACCACCGTGTCACTGCTGGTCCATTACAAAGCGAGAGGCGAGTTGCGTGATGTAGTAAAGTGTGGTAATATGAGATGTTGGCCGTGTCAGCGGCACCTGTTCTGCAGGTTTTTACAGGTGCTGCGAGGTGGGCGGGGCTTCAACAACAGGACAACCTTCAGCCGTGTTCCGTGATGAGGGTTTTTTTTTTTCAGTTTAACTATAAAAAATGTAAAAAATAAATAAAAATTAACCAGCCAGTAGAAGACGGATTTTGGCTTAGGTCTTGAATGCACTCGTGTCCCCGGTATCCTTTTTATTTATTTATTTATTTTTTAAAATCAAAATACTTTCGGGTTGCCATGGAAATAAATCTGATTGACAGATAACCTTATTCATTTATCAAACACTACGCCGTCGTTTAGGCCCGAAGCTGATCATTCAGCGTTCAGGTTCCTGACTCCTCTGTGGGTCATGTTCTCGTCTCTGTTACCAGCCAAAATAAAAAAAAAACTCTTTTGGACTCTTTTTTGTGAACAATCCTTTTATCTGGCAAATGTGTGTTGGTGTGCGATTAGTCATAATATCAGCCATAAAACAACAAACAGTGGGGAAAAAACTCAATGGCTGCAGGACAACCTGGGGGAAGATCACTTCTAATAAAAGAAAAGAAGAACGGACAAGCAAACCTTTCGGCATTTGCGTAGGAGTTCTGCGTTTTGATGTCGGATTATGCAGAAATGAGTAACCGGGCCACGGATCTGAAAAGATTCTGCAGGTGGCTGTGATGCAGCACGGCGTATAACGGCAGCGTCTGAAGTGCGTTATTCTGCCTATTATCCTGCTAATTATCCTGCTAATACCTCTTACAGCAGGGATTACCGTGATTCTGTATATATTCAGTCACGCAGTTCAACAGCTTGTAGTTTGACATAATGTTGTGCAACGTCTGAGAGGCGAGTCGGTTCCTGTTCTCTCCTACGTTATAGCCGTGATGAGCAGTCGTAAGCCCTCGCCAGCATCTCCTTTTCTCTCTCTCGCTTTCTCTTTCTCAAAGAAAACGCAGCTCGTCCTGTTCCCGAGAAACTCCTCTGTCCCGAAGACCTTCTCGTGTTGGGAAACTTTGACTAATTATGAAATTCTTACAACTGAGACTCCTTCTAGAAATGTTTAATAAACGTCACCCAACAAAAAAAAAATCACTACAGCAACAGTTTTACTACTGTTTTACTTTATTTACATTTTACTTTATTTTAATCCATTTATTATTATTACTATTATTTTTCATCCATGGCTGGCGTGAAAGACTTTAATGGAACAGTTACAGTTACTCTACAGTTACACTACTGACAATAATACTTCTGAACATACTTCTACTGTCCTGTGTCTACTGCTGCTAATAAGAACACGACTGCTACTAATACTAACACTACCGCTAGTAATAATACTAATACTACCGCTACTACTATTACCACTAATACTACCACTAATACTACCGCTGCTTCTAATACTATTGCTGCTAATACTACTACTACTGCACCTACTAATACTAACACTACCGCTAGTAATACTAACACTACCGCTAATACTAATACTACTGCTAATACTAATACTGTACTACCGCTACTAATACTACTAATACTACTACCGCTACTACTAATACTACTACTACCACTACTACTAATACTATTGCTACTAATACTACTACTACTGCACCTACTAACACTACCGCTAGTAATAATACTAATACTACCGCTAATACTAATATTACTACTAATACTACTGCACCTACTAATACTAATACTACTACTAACGCTACTAATAATACTATTGCTACTAATACTACTAATAATAATACTAATACTACTGCACCTACTAATACTACTAATACTATTGCTACTAATACTACTACTACTAATACTATTACTACCGCTACTACTAATACTAATACTACTGCACCTACTAATACTACTACTAATACTACTACTAATGCTACTACTACCGCTACTACTAATACTAATAGTACTGCACCTACTAATACTATGGCTACAAATACTACTACTACTACATCTACTAATACTGTTCTACTGTTACTAATAATACTAATACTACTTCTACTACTAATACTATACTACCACTACTAATACTGCTGCCATTAATACTGCCACTGTGTCTGTTACTAGTAAAACTACTGCTACTACTAATGCTACTAATAACAGCAGTACTACAATGATTAAGACTAATGCTACTAACACTGAAACAGCTACTATTAATGCTGCTAATAGTAATAAATAATATCAGTGCTATGACTGTTATGCGTATTACTGCGGTGACTGTGGAATAGTAATAACACTGATATTATTATTACTGTTATTGCTAATATTAGTGCCACTACTGCTGCTAAGAGAAGTACTGATGGGGTTTAAGCCCAAGATCACGTCACAGGTATAATTACAAAAACCGAACGTAGAACAGGACAAACACGCATTTCTCTTTTTTCTCTTTTTTTGTCTCTCTCCAGAATTTCTCGAGAACAGACCGGCTGCTCAGACACAGGCGGCTGTGCCAGGGAAGGGGTGTGGCTAAAGTGGAGGCCGCACCCTGCTGCGAGCCCCGCCCCTTTTCTCAAGACCCACTCCCGCCTCCGCCCCAAGCTCCGCCCAACTCCTGGAGTCGACTCGCAGTCTGACATTCCATCGCGTTAACCAGCACGGAAACGGAAAAAAACCCCGCGTACACACTCCTGGCTCTGTGACTGCCGCCTCGCACAGTGGTGGAGAAAAAAATAAATAAAACAAGACTGATGTTCCAGAAGGCGAAAGAGAACGAATGAAACGCTTCTTTACCTTGTTTGTGCTATCGATTTATTTTAAGAAAGGGACCTGTTTTGGAGTTGTTGTTTTTTTTATACGTTTAAACAATTTACTCACTTTTTTCTTTTTTTAATTTTGTAACAGCGATTCAGACATTTTGTTGTTTTGTGGCTGGCGGCGAGAAAAGCGGCTCGATGGATATGCGATCGCGATGAACAGCATTTCACAAAACCGTCTGCGGGTTTCGCGCGACGCATCTCGTCACAAGAGTCAACGAATGAAAATGTTGACAAAAGACGTTTCGTGCAACGTGAGCTGCGTTTCGTCTCCAGATTTACAGAGTCGAGGATTTACAAAGATTTTTTTTTTTTTTTTTTCTGGAACAGTCTCCAGATTTCGTACATTCATATTGTTATTCTTCTCCGATTTAACCGCTCATGCTTGATATCAGTGGTGTGTGTGTGTGTGTGTGTGTGTGTAAATAAATAACTGCGTTAACTGGGTTTTTACTGTAACACTCCTCTCCACATACACGCTCGCATTACTGCTACGTAACTTGCTAGTTAGCCATAACGTCTGAATCACGATGGTGAGCGAATCGAACTGTTTCAAGGTCAGACTTCAGAAATCGTTTGCTAATCGATGCTAGTCGACCGATTCTGGGGGCCAGGGAGCGTGTTTAACGAGCAATGCTGCGCTTCCTTCAATCATCGGATCGCCGGCTTAAAAATAAAAATACATTTTATTCCCTACACATTTCAGTTTTTCATCTATTCACGGCGCAGAACATCCGGCGGCGGCTTTCTTAGCGATGAGATGTTAGCCGGTTTCCAGTTCTTCATCTTTATTTAGCAATAATACTGATAATATTCGAAATCCCGATCAACAAGTTGAGATGGTCATGCTGTTGCCATGGCGATACGATGAAACCCCTGGCGTCAGTTCCAGTCCTGCGTCTTTTTTAGTGCTGGAAAAAAAAAAAACACACAGTTTCCCTCAGTATGAAATATAATCTACAGGTTTATACGTTTAAAGACTCTGTAACCTTCACGAGTGATGCACATCCTTTTGCGCTTTACCGAGACGTCGACGCTTCCTGTCCGAGTTTGTGCGTTTGTTTTTTTTTTTTTTTCATCGCTATAACTCTCTTTCTTGCTTAATGGATATTGTGCTGAAAGACCTCTTAGAGTAATAACACAGTGACTACAAAGACTACGCATCCCATCATGCATCTGTTCACAGACGGACCGCCTTCAGCAGGAAATGGAAATACGGAGCGACTTCCTGGGACTGTTGTGAAGCAGAAAGACTGAAGGTTCATGACACGACTATATTATTCAGAAATTATTTACAGCTCTGTATCATGCTTTAATTGCAGTTTGTACCTTGCTTTTGTTTAGTTTTTGTCCTGTTTTGTGTACGTGTTGGTCAATATTAACACACCGATAACACGCAGTCTTTCCTGACAAGATCTGGCAACCCGGTGCCAGGCGAGGACGGATCGGGGACTAGGCTTGTGCCGATATTTGATTTAAAAAACAAACAAAAAAAAAAACAAAACAGATTTTTAAAAAAAAAAAATGAAATAATCTGGAAACCGTTTTCCGCAGTCTGACTGACAGAGTGATGAGAAAATACTCTACATAATTAAAAAAAAAAAAAAAAGTACTCCATGATAACAATGCTGTGTTAAATATCGTGATGTTTCGTGTCACTGATTATCGGCACATTCCTATTAACAACGCAAGCCGCTTATTTTTCTCACTGATTTATATTTCATTTATGTTTCATGTTATAAAAATATATAAAATAATGGACTACAACAGTTTTAGTTCTGTAGCAACATGCTGTGTATTTTTTAATATTTTTTATTTCTAATATAAATTTAAAACACTGGAGTGAAAAAAAACGAACTAGACTCTCTTTTTTTAATTTTGTTTTTTTTTTTCTGATAGTAAACATAGCGTGTAGTTGTTTAGACAAAGCCGTCTCTTCGGAAACCAGACGATTTCCTCACGCTGCCTCCGTAACGTTCATGTAGGGATTAAAAAAAAAAAAATAGAAACGTTTCCCAGCCCGGTGTTTT
>CM075022.1:19693805-19713090 GCA_037576675.1 Pangasius sanitwongsei
TGTTTTTATCTGTTTGGTTTCAGCAGCTTCAACACAAAACATGCTTTTTAAAAATAATTCAAACAAAAGAAATCTGTTTATTCAGGCTGCTATCTACACACCACACATTTACTTAAAGATGCTCAAAAAATTCATTTTATATTGCATTTTAATGGATTTGATTGTATTTGGTGTGTGTGTGTGTGTGTGCGTGTGTGTGTGTGTGTGTGTTATGGCTGTGATGTACACTCTATAAAAATGATATCAGTGATACTAAAACATACAAATGCCTCAAAATCTTTAACATTTTAACAGTTTTTATTCTTACTGTTAATGCTGATGGAACATCAAAAAGCTGCAATTTTTTATTACTGGATTTTAATTATTACTGATTTTTCAGTTGGTGTTTTTTATTAAGATGTTTTCACTCGTCTGTGGTTTTTATAACTTCAGTAACTTTTAGGCCCTTTGGTTCAACCATTTAAGAGCAACACAATCACGCAATTTATTTAAAAATACCAAACTTACCTTTTATATATAAAGTTTGTTGTTACAAAATATTTGACTAATAATGATTAAATGCACGGTTATTTCTAAGAGCAGATAAAGGTTTTAGATTTTTCTCCTGCTCTTTTGTTTGCAGGGTTTTTAAGTCCTGCTGCAGCTTTTCTTCTCTTTCTGTATGTTTTCCTTTGTGGTTTTAAAACACACACACACACACACACACACACACACACACAGTTTTATGGCTGTAATCTGGCTCTGCTTCTGCCTCCCATCAGCTCTGTGGCTGTAATTCACCTCTTACCGAGACATCGACCAATCAGGAGCCAGCAGTAAATCCCCGCTGTCTAAGCTCAGCCAATCAGGATCGAGCATTAAATCATAGCCGTCAGGTAACGACCAATAGCACGACAGCAGCTACAAATCTATCAGCAAGTGCACAGAGGGAGTGAATTACTGATACTGCAGTACTGCAGGAGAGAGACAGAGAGAGAGGGAGAGTGAGAGAGAGAGAGAGAGGGGGGGGGGAGGGAGGGAGAGTGAGTGTGTGTATGTGTGTGTGTGTGTGAGAGAGAGAGAGAGAGAGAGATGGACATTGAGAAATAGAAAGAGGGAGTGTGTAATAAAAGGAGATAAAAAGGAGAAGAAAGTAAAAATAGAGGGAAAGAAAGATTAAAGGAAGAGAAGAAAAAAGACAGAAAGGGGAGAAACCGGGAGGCAAAGAGAAGAAAAGAAAAGGAGAGTTTAAATAAAGGATGGAGAGAAAAATGGCACAAAAAGAAAAAAAAGAGGTGAGGTAAAAATGGAGCAGGAGATGAGGAGAGAAGAGGGAGAAAAGGTGTGATAGGAGAAAAATAGAGGAGCAGAGAGAGAGAGAGAGAGAGAGAGGGAGAGAGAGATGAGAGAAGAAAAGGAGAGAGAACAATAGAAAGGGAACTGATTTTGGAAATCCTTTTTGTAAACAATAAAATAAACAAAATGTACAGTTTTATGTATCAAATGCCCAAAGGAGAGAAAAATCCCTGAATGATTTGAAATGAAAAATGTGAGAAAAATCAGGAGGAATTGGAGAATATCAGTAATCTGTCACACAGCAGAAGTCTGTAGTTTACTGCATAATCTCCAGATAACAAACCAGTGACTGGATTATTATTATTAATTCTGTTCTAAACAGCGCGAGAGCTGACGTGACGTTTTTTATTATCAGGTCCTCTGTTTTCTGTCACATTCTGGGCAACTTAACGCTCCTCTTACTCTGCAGTATAAAGACACAATGTTGAAATATTACTCTGTGGTGTTGCACGGAGGAGGAGGAAGAGCTCATCATCATCATCATCATCTTTTTCTTCTTCAGTAGCAGGTAAAGCCGTTATCTGAGATGTTGGTCATGCAGCGTTCAGCGGCTCTGCGTGTTCAGGTCTGTGTTTGATTAAGTATATAACGCGGCTACACACCCTTGTGCAGTGGTGGCTCAATGGTTAAGAGTCTGGGTTATCTGAAGGTCGGGGGTTCAAGCCCCAGCACTGCTGAGCTGCCGCTGTTGGGCCCTTGAGCAAGGCCCTGAACCCTCTCTGCTCCAGGGGGGCTGTATCACGGCTGACCTGCACTCTGACCCCGACTTCCTAACAAGCTGGGATATGCGAAGAAAAGAATTTCACTGTGCTGTAATGTATATGTGACAAATAAAGGCTTCTTCTTCTTAGGGATGAAACAAACTCTATGCAAACACATATACTTCGAGCTGCATGAAGCAGATTTCATGCTTCATTGCTTTGAGAAATATATCACAACGAAATCTCTAACAGCACGAGACCAAGCTGCGGTCTGAGTGTTACAGCAAGGAGCTTCTCGTCATCGACTGTTACAGCAGATCATCAGTTCAATTCATATAAACATGTATGTGATATATCATCGGCTCTGCACTGCTTATTGAACAACAATCGGAAAAGCCTGGCAAGATGTTTCTCTTAGTTCTGGCAAAAAGAGACTGTCAAGAGAATAAAACAAGAAAAGTGTTGGAATCTCGGATGGACACACGGATAGATGGACACCCTGTAATCATAACTCTTCCACTACCTATTAGCAGAGCGATAAAAATCCTTCAGACATGTCCAGTCTTATTGCCATTTGCCATTTGGAGTAACTGTTGTGTACATTCGCTCCAAAAATCGATAAGTTGTGCGTGTTGCTTGTGACTGTGTAGGAACAGCTACTGTTGTTGCTTGTGGGCGTGGCCTACAGCCCTATACAATTTATATGCACAATTATTGTTTAAAATATATTTAAATTTGATTTACGTTACAGGCTCGGCTTCACACTAGCATGGTTCTCAGCTACGTACACTCACCAGAACAACCAATGATCGCTGCTACTTCCTTCCAAGCTTTATTTTCCTTCACAATGTCTCTATTCACATTTAATGAGAGGTCATATATGACAGGATAAGAGGAAACCATGATCAGTTTTTCTTTCATTTTCAAACAGTAAATGGGAAGTAATTAGAAGTACGAACTAAGGTTCGAAGAAATTGCAGCAATACAACAAGCAACTTGAACCAGTGGAACTACTTTTGGTGGAGGAAGAAATGGCCGATGTTAAACATCAGATAATTGAAACAATGTTTGTCATTTTCCTTAATTGTTGTATAAATCTGTTGTATTAAAGCAAGAGAACATGAAGTCGTGTGTTATCGTGAAATGGTGATTGCTCGTCTTTGGCTCGTTCCTGCGACCAAACCACAGCTTCGATGTTATTCGTGATCATTAACACATTAACGCACTCCCTCGCGTCTTCAGCTGCACGATTTCAAACCTTTAACACTGTATCTGGTTTGGGTTTCTGTAGGAGGAAGATAAAATGTGGTGATATCAAATAAACAGATGCACTTATTTGTTAAAAGGTGTGTTTTGGGCTGTGATTCAAAAAATGGCGTACAAAAAGCAAACAAAGGAACAGAGCCATGGGGAACAGTTTTAGATCATTTTTACTTATTTTTAAAAACAATTCACATAAAGGCCCAGATTGTGTGTTTGTACAAACTTATTTTTATCTTAAGTGCAATATTTTACGTTTGTAATATTCCAGTCACACTGTACATGTAAATATTTTTATTCAAAATCCGTTTTTCGTACGCCATTTGTGTGCGTGAACACGAAACCAACCAATCACCACCGAGCAGTGTCGTTTACGTCATGACGCACGATTTGAGATCGCACCAATCACAATCGCACGCTTGATCGTGCGTCATGACGTATTTCGTCTTCTTCGCGAGGCGCTTTCGGTGAAGGATTGTGTTTCTGAGCAGCACCGAGCCGCCGCCATGTCTAAAGAGGTAACCTTAAAAACATTTATTATTTTATTATAATGGTTTGTTTTTGGTGTTGCCACGTTTTTGTATTTGGTTATATATATGTTTTTTGTAACTGCTCACGTTTACTGTGTGCAGAAGAAGTCCACATTATAGATTAGCTTGTTAGCTTGCGAGCTATTATGGATTTTATTTGCTAACTAGCTGTCTAAATATGACGCAGCTGCATTCTTACAGAATTATATTAAAAAAAATACATTACTGTGATTATAATTAGTATGATTCGCTTAATATGTATGCAAGCTAGCAGGCGTGCACGATAGAGACCTTTTGTCTTGGGTTGAATCCCAAATGGCTGCATGTTGATGACGTAGTGCACTATATAGGGCACAGAGCGCGTTAAGTTCGCGCCCTATGTAGTGCACTAATCTAGGGGGAATGGCGTTAATTAGGATTGAGCCGTCGTCTTTTGTGCTGTTATGCGTGATTGACATAAATATACCCTAACACTGGGGCTGAATTTCCTCCATGCAGCCTCAAGAGAGGGATTATTTAATTTTTAAACTGTCTTTGATTTGGGATTAAGGTTTATTTTCGATTTAATGAATGGATACAGTTAGAGTTGGTCGTTTTTATCTCTCAGAGGCGTGGGCGTGTAGGCCTGGGATGGAATATCACATCCTGTGTCCATTCAGTTTGAATAGAAACCCACTTCCGGTTTTTTATTCCATTCATTTTCTATATAAACTTCTAAATCACTTGGGAAAGTAATACACTGAGGATGATACCTGAGGGCTTTTGTTGTATAGATTTTCCTGCATTGTGTGCATTTTTCTTTTCATTTTCCATTCATGCATGTTAAATACAGATTCTAATCCATTTTGTGTTTTTTTTCCCTCTCTTTTTTTCTTTTCCTTTCTTTCAAGACGCCTCGCGAGCCTGAGCAGATGCGAAAGCTCTTCATCGGGGGTCTGAGCTTCGAGACGACGGATGAGAGCCTTCGGGCGCATTTCGAACAATGGGGAACCCTGACAGACTGCGTGGTGAGTGTGAACGATGCCCCGGCGTCTATTCATCCAGCAGACACTTCAGGACTCGCGCTCATGGGAGAATAATCAGAGACGTCCCGAGTGCTTTATTCCTCTTACACCACAGCAGTTTACCAACAGTCATAGACTATTATTTATTAAAGAATGGCACATCGTACTTTTTATCCGTTTATTGTCAACAAGACAAGGTAATTCCTGTTCTTACTTGTTATCTCTCTCTCTCCCGCCCGCTTTCTCTCCCTCTCTCTCTCTCTCTCTCTCTCCCGCCCGCCCGCTTTCCCTCTCTCTCTCTCTCTCGCTCGCCCGCTTTCTCTCCCTCTCTCGCCCGCCCGCTTTCTCTCTCCCTCTCTCTCTCTCTCTCTCTCTCTCTCTCTCTCTCTCCCGCCCGCCCGCTTTCCCTCTCTCCCTCTCTCGCCCGCCCGCTTTCTCTCTCCCTCTCTCTCTCTCCCTCTCTCTCTCTCTCTCTCTCTCTCCCTCTCTCGCCCGCCCGCTTTCTCTCCCTCTCTCGCCCGCCCGCTTTCTCTCTCCCTCTCTCGCCCGCCCGCTTTCTCTCCCTCTCTCTCCCGCCCGCCCGCTTTCTCTCTTTTGTCATGTCACCGAGAAACCGCAAAGAAGCGTAACCTCCTCTGTCCTGAAGATGTCGTGAAACGTAAAGTTACAGCTTCACCTCTGACTGTTACAAAGCGCTGACACTGGAGACTCCTTCCATAAACGTTACATAAACGTCTCCTTGCGTATCAACGATTACACGCGTTTATTTAATCTGTTTATTATTAGCGGAGCGTCCGCTGTACACGTCCCTGTGAATGAGCGGTTGCTATAGAAACGATAAACGTATCAGAGCGAGCGCGTTAATATAAACCTGCGCTACAGTCAGAGCTGCTGTTATAGAGAATTAATCAACACCTACTGACCAATCAGAGTCCAGCATTCAGCAGCGCCGTGGAATGATACTGTATGAGACACACTTTCGTAAGTGAGAACACTTTGTTAGAGACGTAATAAATAATAATAATTATTATTATTATTATTAGGTGATGAGGGATCCAAACACTAAGAGGTCCAGGGGGTTCGGCTTCGTGACCTACAGCTCGGTGAACGAAGTCGACGCGGCGATGGACGCTCGGCCCCACAAAGTGGACGGGAGAGCCGTCGAACCCAAAAGAGCCGTCTCACGAGAGGTAAGCTGTTTAATTAGCGCAAATAATAACCGCAGTAATGAACAGTCCGCGGCGAGGGAACGCAGCCTGGCAGAAATCAGCTGCTGATGAAGGTTTTAAGGATTATAATATTCTATTAAACCACTGATGGCAGTACTTTCAGTTTTTCACATTGAGCTCTATTTTTTTTTTTTTTTTTTAAAAAGGCAGCTAAACATGTTTTTTATATATATATATATATATAAACATAAGTGTTCTTTTGTCTGTATTTAATCTATTCTCGTTCAACATCTGCACTATTTTTAATGTCATGAAAAAACGCCTTTTATCAGGACGAACTTTTAAAGATTTGTTTTGTAAGAAATAGGAAACTTTTTACATTTTTTTTCACACAAAAAATTTAAAGAATCTTTTAAGGAGTCGTGATGTTGCACAGAAATGTTTGATTTTCTTTTTTATAAGCTGAATTTTATTGCATGTTTTCATTAATATCTGTTTTTGCCTTGAAGTTGCTGAAGCTGGCAATAAACTTTAATACACACAATTCTTTCAATGTCCGTTTTAGGATTAGTATTCTTTTTACTTTTTTTTCCTAATAATGTTTAAATAATTTATATTTAATTACTGTTGGTCATGTTGTGTTCCTGCTTGATTCTTCTTCTTTGTATCTCTTTAACTGTCGTATTTATTTTCCTCCTAAATCACATAGAGCTGCGTTTTATGTACGCAAAGTGCCATGCAATTAAAGATTTATTAACTTCAATAATAATAAATAAATAAGTATGTGTTTATGATTTTTATTTTTTTTTAAGGACTCGTGCAGGCCTGGCGCTCACTCCACGGTGAAGAAGATCTTCGTTGGAGGAATCAAAGAGGACACGGACGAGGAGCATCTGCGCGACTACTTCAGCCAGTTCGGCAAAATCGAGGAAGTGAACATCATGACGGAGAAGAACAGCGACAAGAGGAGGGGCTTCGCCTTCGTTACGTTCGACGACCACGACTCCGTGGACAGGATAGTCAGTGAGTGTGTCTCGCTTTTGGAGCACAAACGACTAAAATGTGTAAAGGGGGAAGAATTTTTTATTTCTTTATTTCTCCTCTTCCAGTTCAGAAGTATCACACGGTGAACGGTCACAACTGTGAAGTGAGGAAAGCACTTTCCAGAGAAGAGATGAACAGAGTGTCCATGAACAACAGAGGTGAGAGAGAGAGAGATATTAAGAAAAGAAAGAAAAAAATTAGAAATAAACAACATTGTTTAAGAAAATAACCCAATCCCGCGCTTCTTGCTGTGCCGCAGGCGGCCGCGGAGGCGGTGGAGGAAACTTCGGCGGTCGGGGAGGTGGAGGATACGGAGGTGAGCGTTTTATATCACAGAAAGTCACGATTATGTAAACCATCGCGAGGTTTTAAACATCGTTCTGTCTGCAGGTGGTTACGGAGGAGGAGGTGGAGGAGGAGGACGTGGTGGATACGGAGGCGGAGACGGATACGGAAACGGATACGGAGGAAACGGTATGAAAACTTTAAAACGTAACGACGAGCTCTCGCGTGCAATGCATCATGGAATTGTTTGTATGATCAAGCAGGACGTTTTTAATCGTTGTACCAGGTGGCTATGGTGGAGGCGGTCCTGGTTACGGCGGTAACCGTGGGTACGGAGGAGGAGGGGGAGGAGGCAGCGGCTACGGCAACCAGGGCGGCGGCGGAGGTGGATACGGAGGCGGAGGATACGACAACTACAACGGCGGGGGAGGCGGAGGAAACTACGGAGGAGGTTGCTTTCGTTTTAAATACGAATAAAATCTCAAAACTTCAATATTTTTTATTCAATTTTATTTATTGTGCCGAAAATGTCGCTTTTGCTTTAAAATGTCAATCTGAGATCAATAAATTCGCTTTAAAATTTTAAAACCGGTGTTTAAAACTCTCGCAGGAAACTTCGGAGGTGGCGGCGGCGGCGGCAGCGACTACAACGACTTCGGCAACTACAACAATCAGTCGTCGTCTAATTACGGCCCGATGAAGGGAGGAAACTACGGCGGTGGAGGCAGGAGCGGTGGCGGCGGTCCGTACGGCGGTGAGGATTCCGGTTATATCTTCGTCCTAAACTTTCACACTGACTGGCGCGTTATTTAATTTGTGTTCCTTTCAGAAGCCGTATAGCGTTAATACCGTATCGCATCGAAACCTAAAACCCCACCCCCTCCACCCTACACACACACATAGGCCACGCCCACAACTGAGGGCTATCGCTACACGTCTAAACCAGACGCAGACTTGTTACCTGATTGTGTGAACGTAGAGTAGTATTCTCACGATGTGTTGATTGATTTCCTTTCGTAGGCGGTTATGGCGGTGGTTCCGGTGGAGGTTACGGAGGCGGATCTGGAGGAAGGAGGTTCTAAGTTTTAGGTAAGAACCCGTTCTACGCACGTCAGCGTCACGCGTCTCAATCTCACCACCAGGACCAGGCTCCATGTCTTAGATCCCATCACTTTAATTAGAAGAACCATCAGTAGAACTGTGGTGTGTGTGTGAGAGAGAGAGAGAGAGAGAGAGAGTGTGTGTGTGTGTGTGTGTGTGTGTGTGTGTTTGAAGTGGACCGTAATAAAGTACTGAAGGGTTCAGCAGCAAACCTTCAACTCTCACGTCAGCAAGCGACGGACCAAACGCAGGTTTATACGCTGTGTGCTAATTAGGTGAATCCAAACATTTGGTTCCTAATGAATTTTCCGGAACGCTCCTAACACAGACCTGCCAACCTTTTACGCATTTTACGTAGGAATTCATCGATTTAACATCGGCGCTACGACTCGTCACTTGGAAACGCACCAGAAGGCGCAGTGTCCTTTTTTTGCCTCCTCAGTAGAATCGGAAGGGCTGACGGTTGCATAGGCGTCTCGAACTCTTAGCACGCGCCGGAAGCCCCGCCCCCTTCCACTTCCTACATCTTGCATTCATACTTACGTACGTAATAAATTTTATTTTATATAGCGCCTTTAAAAAGGCCTCTCAAGGCGCTTTACATAAGAGTATATAGACATGTATCCAAAAAAAAAGGTTTGTAAAATTCAATTATTAATAACAATAATAGTATTAATAGTAATTAAATAACAAAAACAAGTAAGAGCAATCCTAAAGAACTAAGTTTTAAGAGAAGATTTAAATGCACTAAAAGCTTGGGCTTCTCTAAGATCAGATGGTAGCGAGTTCCACAGTTTTGGAGCAGAAGAAGAAAACGTCCCATCACCCGTAGTACACACACGAGTCCGAGGAACAGTTAAGAGACCAGACGCGGAGGAGCGGAGATCACGTTTTGGGGTGTAATGGGTTAAAAGATCAGCCAAATACTGAGGAGCCAAACCAAAGCCTTGTGTGTGAGCGTGAGGAGGTTCAGATCTACACGGAACCTGACAGGGAGCCGGTGCGAGGACCAGAAACCAGGAGTGACGTGATCACGTGTCCTGGACCTGGTCAGGGTTCTAGCTGCAGAATTCTGCACATGCTCTGTCCTCCTGTGGACATTTCATTGCTGTAGAGATGCGAGAGTTTCATCTCTGACCTCTTACAGACGTCCCGCTGATAAACTAATCCAGTCCGAACAGGGCTTCTGCGAACATTAGACATTAGTGTGTGTGTGTGTGTGTCTCTAGCTAAGGTCAGGTTACTAGATTTATTATGTACGAGGGCGAACCAGAAATTCCCGGAATTCGAAAGTGGCGTGCACGCCTAATCGATTTGACATCGAAGTGCTTCGGCGTCTACGGGAAAGCATCAGGAAAACCGCTCGACGCGGCTGCGCACACTGCGTCGCCACCCACTGCGTCGCCACCCACTGCGTTTTAACCAGAAACGACGTGGTTATCGCTTCACATCCACCGCATTCGCCAGATCTCGCTGCGTGCGAATCGTTTTCGTTCCTGAAAATGAGACTAAAGTGTGGGGGAGGGGGAGAGATTCGCCACTGTGGAGGAAATCCAGAAAAAAAACAACCGGGCATGATGATGAAAGATGGCTACAGGAAACGTTTGCAGGAATGAGAGAAACGCTGGGACGAGTGTATCGCATCGCAAGGAGAGCGATCCGAAGGGGATTAAAGGAGCAATGCTGTAAATTTTATAACATGGGAATTTTTAAAAAAAAAACAATTCTGGGAATTTCTGGGTTCCCCCTCGTATTGCGCCGTAGAGTTTCAGGTGAAATAGAAAGAAAGCTGAACATTTTTGATAATAAAAAAAAAAAAAAAAGAGAATATGTTTACAGCAAAGCGTCAAAAGTTTAGAGTTTAAAAGTCGTTTTGATGGTAGTGATTGAATGGTTTGATAAAGTGAAAGTGTTTATAAAACGTCTGTTTGATCTCCTGCGCCGCTTCAAACCGTCTGAACTGATGAAATAGATGAAAGCCGTCGGCCGTGTGGAAATATTTTACGATTTCTGTCAACGAGGAATGTTAAGCATGCGATTTTGTAAAACTGAAAATGTTCTGTAGGGGTTTTTAGGGGGTGGTGGTGGTTCTTTCTTCCCCTTGGGACTCTCGGGTCGTCCCTCTTCAGGGTCGGCAGGTCTGATAACGTGAACGAACGTCCAATCTGAGGCGAGTTTGGAAATCTTTCCCTTTCTAAATCCCTCTCTCTCTCTCTCTCTCTCTCTCTCTCTCTCTCTCTCTCTCTCTCTCTCTCTCTCTCTCTCGTCGCGCTTTTCCCTCGCTCCCTATGCAGCGTAGCTGAAGCTCTGAAGGTTTGCTTCTGTGTAGCTCTTGATTTAAAAGAAAAGAAAAAAAAAAAAAGCAAAGGTAAGCAGAAAGGTACAGTGTGTAACTGAATGTATTATGTTCATATTGTCCAACAGGCCACAGTACTTAGGAGAGGAGAGCCAGAGAGAGGATGATGAGGATGATGATGATGATAACAGGGAAAGGAGAGAAATGAAGGAAGCAGGTTTACACACCTAGAATCTGCCCAGCGATATTAACGTCTGCCACACGCCAGGAAACGTGTATGATAGAGGAGAAAGAGAAAAATCATGTCCGGGTGTCGGGGGTGGGATGAGTGGGGCGGGGTTGGGGGTCATGTGAGGTCACCGTTGTTTTGTTTGTTTTAAATAAGTATTTTTGATCCTGGACGATATTATTTTATTGTTAGCTCTTTAGCGTAACATTGATGTCTGTGAAGTGTAAATCATTCCATTTTAGGCAGGTTCTATATTTCTTTTTCTTTTTTTTTCTTTTTTTTAATTTCTCATTTGCTACCTTTTTAGGGTTTTTTATGTAATCCGCCATCAATCAAGATGAAATAAATCGCTCTTGAGTTTTTTTTATTTAACTGTTTTCCTCAGTGTTTTACTTCGCTTAAAAACAAACAGCACATCGTGATGATCAGCGCATATATACATATTTTTACTTTAAAGTAAATTACAACTATAAAAAAAAAAAAAGCACAAAATATTGACAATACAAACAAAATAAAAAGACAATAATACACTAATCATAAACTTTCAGCCCTGAAATGGATAATTTTCCTATAACAGCACATCCCTGAGTGTTTTATTCCTCTTATACCACAACAGTTTCCCAGCAACTACAGTTTTCTGTTTATTAAAGCACATGGCATACATTTTTTAAAATTCCTTTATAGTCACGTTTAATGGCACGGAGACGAGTCAGTTCCTGCTGTCACTTACGTTATAGCAGCTATAAACAGTCGTTCCCTCACCAGCGTCTCTTTATTCTCTCTCGAAGTTAATAAGACAAAAACGCAGCTTGTTACGCATGTTACCGAGAAACCGCAAAGAAACGTAAACTCCTCTGACCTGAAGATGTCGGAAAACTTAGAGTTACAGCTTCACCTCTGACTGTTACAAAGCGCTGACACTGGAGACTCCTTCCATACGTGTTAAACGTCTCTTTACAGATCAACGATTGTACCCAGTCTTTATTCTGCTTATTATTAGTGGCACGTCTGCTGTGAATGAGCTGTTGCTATAGAAACAATAACATATTAGAACGAGCGCATTAACAGAAACACTCTCAGAGCTGCTTCTAAAAAAAAAAACATTAAAAAGTTTATACTCCAGCGCTGTTGAATTCTCATTTCTGATTTTTTCAGAAGGTGTTGATTCATTTTCTATCACAGCAGCAGCTCTGAACGTTTCTTGGTAACATGACCAGCTGCATTTTATTGAGGCTGGTGAGGGAACGTCTGTTTATAGCTCCTCTAACACAAGTGAAAACAGGAACTAGTTCGTAAATGTAACTGTAAATGGATAAAAAGTACATCATGGCAAAAAAATGCTGTAGTCAGGCCACGTCATACCACCTCATCGCTGATTATTTTCAAAACAGCGCCTCCCCCCCAGTATTGTAGTATTTTTAAAATAAAATATCAGTGATGAAAGGAGGTTAGGCGTTACTTGAGTTTCAAGTTGTCGAAGTTACTACTGAACAATTTTATTTGTTAAAGAATGACGGCAGGTCAGGCCACGCCCACATCTCGTTCATTTAAACATCATTTCAAAATGAACTTGAAATGCATCATCATAAACCCTAGTAAACCCTAAATAGCGCATTACTCCGTAGTATTATTATTATTATTATTATTATACTCCGAGAATGATAGTAACTTGTGGCCGAGACGTCGTAGCTCGTTTCTTGAAGCAGCACTTTTGGGGACTTGTAGCTACACGGATGTTTGCCAGCTGGAGGCAGAATGTGGCGATCAGATCTATCCAATGAGGTGCCAGCTGAAGGAGCCAGCCAATCAGAAAGCCTAGCCAATCAGAAGCGACGGAGGAAAATCCGTCCTATGGAAGAGAAGCTATAGCTGAAGGGAGTCTCCAGCTCAGAGAGAGACGGAGCGAGACAAGCGGCAGTCTTATTGAGGAAAAGCTTATTTCTCATGTAAGACTAGCGAGAGTGAGGTTTTAAACGTGCAGGTAGGAGGCACACGTGTTCTTTTCATGTGTATTTCATGTATTTATTGTTTAAAAAGAAGTCTTGTTTTTTGTTTTTGTTTTTTGGTCCAAAACCAAACGTTTAACAGCAGATTTAATGTCTGGTGAATGTTTATAGCAGTAATGTGTTCACTGGTGGTGCATGAGACGCCAAAGACTTAATCAGTACAACTTCTCATCGTTACACTGTGTTTAGTTTTTGTTTTATTCTCTGATTTAAAAAAAAAAAAAAAAAATTCCTGAGTTATGTGTTTCTTGTTTAGCAGAAACGACAGAACCAGCGGATGGATTTCTTGCTTCCGTGTGGAGAGCTTTTCCAGCGCAGAGAACTGATTTATTTATTTTTTTTCCTGAGAAGGTTGGTCGTTTTTTAATTTCGTCCATCTTAATTGCTCCTGATTTTCATTTTCCGCTTTTGTAGTCGTATCGTAATTTACAAAATGCATTTCTTGTTCTTTTTGCTTCTGAAGTTTTTCATCGTTGGTGGAGAAATTGGTTTATTGTCGAGTTAAGATGATTTCACTACTGTGTGTGTGTGTATATAGTTATGATGAATCAAAATGTATACGAACGTCGAACAGAAAGTTTAATTGTGTTCACTGCGGAAGGAGGAAGCACCTCATCCATGTGATCTGTGCAAAACTTGATTTTTATTTTTATTTTTAAATCCTGTGTAAACACTAATGTAACACTATTTTGTACTGTGTAATGTTCGGAGTTGGCCCTTAGGAGCAGCTGTATTGTTTTAATATAAAACTACACTGTTTTATGTTGTTTTGTTGATGCTTGCTGTCAGAAAAACATTTGACAAAGGCCACAAACGTAATAATTAACTTCCTGTATAGTTTCTATAAATGTGCCGCATTCTTGGAGGTCTGGGGTTGCGGTGTTGGGGGTCTGGGGTTGCGGTGTTGGGGGTCTGGGGTTGCGGTGTTGGGGGTCTGGGGGTGCAGTGCTGGGGGTCTGGGGGTGCAGTGCTGGGGGTCTGGGGGTGCAGTGTTGGGGGTCTGGGGGTGCAGTCGGTGTTCCAGTTCATCCCAAAGGTGTTCAGTGGGGTTGAGGTCAGGGCTCTGTGCAGGACACTCGAGTTCTTCCACTCCAACCTTCACACACCATGTCTTCATGGAGCTCGCTTTGTGCACAGGGGCATCGTCATGCTGGAGCAGGTTTGGGCCTCTTGAAGTGTCCACACAGCGTACTTTTGGCCATTTAGTGTATGTGCAATCCACAATTAACGTTCTAACTGCAGTCTTCTAAATGCGGTAACTGTGAAGAGCCTTTCTGTACAGTACCTTATACACTTACATTGACAACTGTGTGCAAATAATTCTTTATTTTTGATATCTTTTCATGGTGAATATAGCGTCTTACCGCTTAACAACACAGACTGTGTGCTTTATTATTTCTACCTGCATTTGTATGCATTTTTATTTGTAGCCTTTATTTTATATCTACCGTCGTTCTCTTGATGGCATCTACTGGCTTGCTCCAAATGGTCTCTCATTCTACTTGTACACTGACAATAAAGGTTATTTTCTCTTCTCTTCTCTTTAAGTCACACCCACTGTACAGTATGTTCTATTCACTGTGAAGTTTATTTGAACTCATGGATCAATAACGTCGCGATTAAACATTAGTGATACTCATTACACCAAATCTAATGTGCTGCTGGTTCACTGTCTCACATCACACTGCTGTAATTTCAGCTGGAACGGATCTGGAACGGATCTCGGAGTCGGAAGCGCCGTGGGATTCCGATCACAGACGGCCCTGATGATTTCTTTGGAATGTTTGAGCCGTTGAGCATCATTTACAAAAGTAATCTTTAAAACTGCCTTCGGCAACAACGTGAAAATGTGGACTGGATTGAGATTCTGAGAAAATGCACACACACACACACACACACACGCACGCACGCACGCATGCACGCAGGTCCAGCATGTATGAACATGTCTCAGGATTTCTCTTATGGCTTTAAGACAAACAAGTAGCTGAACCAGTGTGAACTAAAATAACCTCCTTTTGCTCTGGTGCTCTGAATGAAGCTTATGGCTTCCAGTTTAGCATCTGCATGTGTATCATTTGTGCATAAACAGTTTCGCAAAATAACAGCAGGACTTTATTACAATCTGAATCATTTCTGAATCATGTGTAAGCTCCGCCCTCACACTTCAGGCCACGCCCCCTTACCTGAGCCAGACACCAACCTGTGCTGAGGATGAAGGTGATTCTGTCTCTGTGACTTTGCCCTTTTGTCCATGTTTGAGATGTTCATCAGCTGGAGGCCCTACACCTCCATTCTCTGTTAGCTACATTCGCATCTCGGAGCGTGTGAACGAGGAAACGTGTGTGCAGTTATTAAAGAGTGAATTCTTCAGGTTGGTTTATTTCCTTCCTCATTTGTTATGTTTATAGTTTTTGTATTATTTCTGTTGTATTCCTTTAAAATCTGTTTTGTGGTTTTGGTGTTTTGGGGGTTTTTGGGGTTGTTCGGGGCAACAGGACAGGAATGTGGAGGCGTTGAAGCTTTACAAAAGGCTGGAGCTGTAAAACTGAAAGTTACGTAATTGGGGGTAAAATACTGTGTGTGTGTGTGTGTGTGTGTGTGAAGAATAGGTGACACTTTTAGCTCGTTACTAGCGAGGTCACGTCCTGAACCACCACAACGGTTTGGTTTTCTTTTTTAATCTTCTCAAACACAGACTTGGAAAAAAAAGCAGAAGAAACTAAAAAGGAAATAGATGAAAAAATAAATAAACAAATAAATAAATACACATAAATAAACAAATAAATAAGGCAGCTGATGTTCTGTATTTATTACACAGTGGATGATATATACAGCATACACGCTGTACTCTCTCTCTCTGTAGACTGTGTGTGTGTGTGTGTGTGTGTGTGTAACAGTAGCTGGTGTTTAAAGTGAAGGAGTGTGTAGGAGATTTACACACTCAGACGTCACATGGTCTATAAGCAGGCTGCTGCCGTGACACGAGAGCCACACTAACACGCATAACAAGCATGTTTACCATGACCTCTGACCTCTAACACGACATCTCACACACACACACACACACACAACATGTTTACAGGAACAGAGTACACAAGGACACAGCATCATACACGATTTAATCTACATACACTATCCAATAATGTGTGTGTGACTCAGTAATACATGCAGTAATCGCTCTCTCTCTCTCTCTCTCACTTTCTTTTTCTCTATCTATCTTTCTCTCCCTGTTTCTCTCTCTCAGTCTCTCTCTGTAAATGAACAGGAATGTTGATGTTGGAAGCAGCAGGAGGTTATTTGTGATTACTCTGTGTGTGTGTGCGCGTGTGTGTGTGTGTAAAACGAGTCATTCAGGATTCACAGTGTGTTAAAGCGGATCTGATGGTGAATAAAAGAGTAAACTCAGTGTGAAACAGACACTCAGTGGAATGTTCTGGACTTCATAACGACGCATTTAATCTCTCTTTATGGATTTTCTTTAGAATTCACAAACAAAAGCCGAGCTTCAGGACCGGAGAGTGTTACTGCATCATTACACATAACAACCAATCAGGTTTCAGTATGCAGATAAAGGCCACGTTTAGAATTTGCATATTCATACAGTCTGAATTTCTTTTTGAAGGTAAAAGTGTCACCACTTGTGTGTGTGTGTGTGTGTGTCTGATGACATTTTTATTCAACACATCAAGATATTTATTTTGTAGTATCAAAACATATTCGATTGTTGAGCGATTTTATCCTGTTTATTCTATGCTCAGATATATATTTTTAAGTAAAACATGAGATATTTCAGAGTGAGCGATTCTAACCAAGTAATAGAGGCTCAAATGAGGAACCAAGAAATACAAAGAATTGCTTATTAATGATGAATAAATTAAGAACTCTTGGAAGAATGGCAGTGTATATGTGTGCTGTAATTTTTATATCTGTCCAACAGAGGGCGCCAGGAAATCAGGTTTATAGTGTTGAGAGTTTCAGTGTTTTGGTACCGAGATTAAAGTAGATTAATAAGAGACAGATGATGATGATGATGATGATGTGTGAAGTGATGGCCACTTTTTACAGAGACATCTCTGAGCCTGTTCAGTGTCCTGAATCATTTGCACCATGTAAAGGATTCGTTCATTCGTTTAGTTCACCGATACGTTTACTGATTCATTTTACACAAATCGAGTCGTTCAGTTTTACAGCTAATGTTTTCTGATATGCTACTGATTCATTTAGACAAGAGACATCTTGAGTGATGTAATAATAATGTGTGATTTATAATACACTTGGATGTCTGTATTTAAGAAGAATTAATTATTTTTAACAGACATACAGATTGTATGATGTGCTGACATTTTCTTATGTTATTAACTTTAAAACTTTATTAGTCTGTTTTATTACAGCAGCAGACTGCATACGAGAGACTACTCAGTAAGGATTCACTGATAAACAAATGATGAGAGACTCTGATTCACTGACTCTGATTCACTGACTCTGATTCTTTAACTCTGTTTCACTGACTCTGATTCACTGACTGTTTCACAGATTTTGATTCACTGACTTTGATTCACAGACTGATTCACTGACTCTGATTCACTGACTCTGATTCTTTAACTCTGTTTCACTGACTGTTTCACAGACTTTGATTCACTGACTTTGATTCACAGACTGTTTCACAGACTTTGATTCACTGACTCTGATTCACTGATTCTGATTCACTGACTTTGATTCACAGACTCTGATGCACTGATTCTGATTCACAGACTCTGATTTTTTGACTCTGATTCACAGACTCTGATTCACAGACTGTTTCACAGACTTTGATTCACTGACTCTGATTCACTGATTCTGATGCACTGACTCTGATTCACAGATTCTGATTCACTGACTCTGATTCACTGACTCTGATTCCCTGACAGAGCGAGGGAGATAAACATGTACAGATGATGAAAAACGACTCATTCAGTTTAGTGACTTGCTGAAAAAAGTCTTGCTGAAATAGTTTGTGAGCGTATCATCGTCCCATCATGCAACGAGGAACAGAAGGGGCGGGGCTTAGAGCAAATAACGTACAGAACCGACCGCTAGAACGTTTCGTCTGAGGCTCATCTGTGTGTCTCCACCTCCGAAACGGTCACAGCTAATAAATACAAACATCTAAAGTCAGCTAGCACTGAGCTCCGTCCAGCACTCATCACGAACTCATCACGTTCGTTTACATCACAAACACTTTAACATCAAGTAAAAAAAAGTAGTATTTCAACTTAATGAACGTTTTTATAGGTATTAATTCTATCTCAGAGTAAATGCTGTAAGTTATTTATTCACAGTGTGAGATTTGAAACGCTGCTCACTGATGATAATACTGATTAGGGGCGTGGCTAGGGGCGGAGTCAGAAAAAGAGTGAACTGAGTCAAAGGCAACACACACACACACACACACACACAAAAACACTAAATCCAGCAGACTTACAAAAAGGAAAATATGTTAAGACAGGGGGTGTGTCTCTCTCTCTCTCTCTCTCTCACACACACACACACACACACCCTGTTCGCCTCACGTTGGGCCTCCACGCAGGATTAGTGTGTTGTGTAATTCAGTGATTTCAATACGACTGGAGGAGAAACAGACGGAGAGTTGCCTTATTGTGAATTTAAACCTCGTCTCGTCCCTTCTGCCTCTCTCTCTCTCTCTCTCTCTCTCTCTCTCTAACGCAGTAACGACTGAGCAAGCAGCAGCAGGCCGGATAGACCACAGGCAACTCTCTCCATCCGAAAGAGAGAGAGACACAGTTAGAGAGAGAGAGAGACACAGTTAGAGAGAGAGAGAGACAGTTAGAGAGAGAGAGAGACAGTTAGAGAGAGAGAGAGATAGTTAGGGAGAGAGACAGTTAGAGAGAGAGAGAGACAGTTAGAGAGAGAGACAGTTAGAGACAGATAGAGAGAGAGACAGATAGAGAGAGACAGATAGAGAGAGACAGATAGAGAGGAGGACGGAGGGGAAACTCTCACCATGTTGAGTGTGATTTGTTTCATACGCAGCTTCTTTGAGGTAAAAAACTTTTTCTCACATTTCTCGTTTAACCTGTGTGTATGGTGTGTGTATGGTGTGTGTCTCATTTCATGTTTAAGCAGTGTGTATGGTGTGTGTGTGTGTGTGTGTTTAAGCAGTGTGTATGGTGTGTGTGTGTGTGTGTTTAAGCAGTGTGTATGGTGTGTGTATGGTGTGTGTGTGTGTGTGTGTTTAAGCAGTGTGTATGGTGTGTTTGTGTGTGTTTAAGCAGCATGTATGATGTGTGTGTGTTTAAGCAGCGTGTATGATGTGTGTGTATGATGT
>CM075022.1:19717927-19722927 GCA_037576675.1 Pangasius sanitwongsei
CAGGTTTGGGCCTCTTAGTTCCAGTGAAGGGAAACTGTAACGCTACAGCACACAGAGACGCTCTATACAACTGTGTGTTTGGGGAAGAACCACATGGATGTGAAGGTCAGGGGTGCACATGGCTTTATAGTGTAGGTCTAAAAGGCTGCTTTTAACACACAGGTTCCAGAAATTATAGACACTCAACAAGGACCGTTTAAGGTTTTGGAGAAACTCTGAGGTGTAGAGAACCTTTTGTAGCCCATTTGATCTGTTATAATCTTTCAGAGGGTTCTTCAGGTAGAAGGAGCTTCTTCAGGTAGAAATGCTACAAAGAACTCTTGAGGAGCTTTGAGGAATTTTCCCTCTAATACTTGTTTCCTGCTTTCTGTTTTTAAATTTGTTATCTGTGCCAAATGAACTTTTACCCATCCCACTGGATATTTGTTGACTTTTGGATGGTTTATTTATTCTGACTCGATTTCTTTCTCTTTTCAGGGTGTTTCAGGTTGAGGACCAAATGTCTGCTGCTGGATGGAGTTTTTACAATTTTTTATGCTTTTTAACATTAATTTTTACAATAAAATTTCAAAGAAAGTGTTTTTTCTTTTTTGGTTCTCTTTCCTCTATATCATGACCAACATATTTGTATGAGGTACTGAACCAGAACCAGATCATAGAGCTTTGCTCTGGTGCTTTGTTCCAAATAATGTCTCTGATAACTAGATAATATTAAAACTTTATTTTTTACTCAGGGTGTATTTGATTTTTAATCCATGAAGGAGATAAAATGAGGGGTTTTTTGCCGCACTGAGCCTCTCTCTTGTGATCTTCATTTTATAACCTGATTATCTTGAACAGAATGAATGTCTATAAACGTTAGAAATCCAGAGGAAAACTACAACATGGTGAGAAATGTTTCTTCCTCCTCTGTTCTTAACTTCTTTTATTCCTCCTTTTATTTGTCCGAGGCGTCTGAAGACTTACGAGCTCCATAAAACAGAAGATAACGTGGTTTTATCCTGACGGCTGTGATGAAGGAGGAAGTTTGAGCTTCTGTTGGAATTAGAGTTCACATTCCTTTACACTGATGACAGGTTTTATGGGTAATTCAGGATGGATTGAGATTGAGCTTTATTTTTGGTTTAAGGGAAATTCTAACATTACTACAGATGCAACTGAATAAGAGATGAAGAGGAAATAAAACGGCGCAGGAAACTGACTAAAACGCAACGTGTAGGTTTTTATAAAATGAATTTCCCTCCTTTATGCCATATACACCACCTCCTAATTCTCCATGAAACTACTTTAAAACTACTTATATCTTAATAAATAAGTAATGTGGCTAGGTTTAATTACGTAAACTCGTTTTGTACGGTGGCCTGAGACACCCAGCTGAGCATGTCCAACATTTTGCATATCTCCATGTGTGTATGCTTCATTGAGATTGTTTTGCTAAAACGAGAGATGTGTGTAGAGTAGAAATTGGAACAAGCAGCTAAATTCCACCCAGTCATCTTATCCACAAGTCAAATTATGTATTTACGTTTATTCATTTAGTGTACGTTCTTCTCCAGAGCATGCAAACATCTTAAAGGAGCAGTGATGCATCACTTTATATAAACTGCTTATAATCGCCTCAACGAAACCTCTGGCTTGTACAAGTTCTACAGTGGGCTAGGTCATGAAAAGACTTAAATCTCAAACGCTGATCTTTAGATTTTGCAAATAAATTAAAAAAACATAATAATAATAATAATACCTTTTATTTATAGGCGCCTTTCAAAACACTCAAGGACACCGTACAATATAAAACAAACAATAAAATACAAGACATAGAAAAAACCAACATTATAACATATAAAAAAAACAAGAACTGATGCAAAGGGACAAGAAGACATTGTCCGAAAGCATCTTTACAGAAATCTGGATGCAGATTTGGGTTCCTGGTGAACAATTCAGAGGTGACAGTGACGAGGAAAAGAGACTTAAAAGGGAAGCCGTCCTCTTCCGGGTGATGCCGGATATTGGGAATGAGTGTGTTTACAGGATCTTCAGTAGGAGCAGATGGTGAATGAGTCCTGGGATGAGCAACAAGGCAGTCTTTCTGATTACAGCAGCAGCTCTGCAGAATCAAGGTGACATTAAACACTGAAGCAGGAGCGAGACTAAGAATAAAACTGAGAAGAAACTGTTAGTAGGAAATGTAAAAATCTTAGTGTGTCTCTGTGATACCAGTTATCGCAGCAGAAGGTGGGTCACAGTGCAGCAGTAGATCATCAGGATGAATGAGGAAGTGTGTGAGGATCAGGCAGCATGAGTACACGTTTAGCTTGAGAGAACCGATTATTACCTTCGTGTCTTCTCAGGGAGATTTTCTTCACCACTGTCACCTCTGGCTTGCTCTTTACGGATTATAATCTACATCCAGATTTCTGTAAAGCTGCTTTGTGACTATTCACTTTACAAACTTTACCAAAACTATAGCCATTATGCTGTTCGTTTTTAATTAACTTTGAAGATTGTAGTGTGTGAATTCAGAACCTGACAGTTCCTCAGCCTCAGCTGCATCACTCCAGTTCATCACTGATCTCAACCAGAGACGTGTGGGCCTGTTTTTTAAAATCTCGATCACACACTTATTTTTGTTTGTACCTGCCCATTATATATTTTAACAAATGTAGCTGGTAGTGTTTCCCAAAATATAAACAAACTAGCAGCCTAACTAAAACCCTAGCGACCCTGACCAGGCAGTTACTAAGGAAGCGTGAATGAACGCAGCAAATGCATCACACAGCACTGCACATTTATATTAATATTTATGTTAATGAACGTGGTCTTTCTTTGTCCTGCAAGCTTCATATCTGACAGCTCGTTTTTGTTGCCTCTAGTTTAACAATGCACTGTGAACCTTTCTAAAGCTTTAGGAGAAACAACCTGAATAGTGCACCTCCTATTTGTATCTGTACTTTTTTCTGTTTAGAACACATCATCTGTTCATTCTGAATAATATATTCATATTTAGTTATATTACTAACACCTATGAACCCCAGAGATTTGGACCTTTAAAATAACATGACTAGGCTGCTGTTTATTGATCTGAATTGTTCCAATGTGCAGAATTTACAGCCTCGTGAACGTATTTGCTCTGCACTTCTTCATACTGAAGGGATTTGATACAACCACCAAAATACAACCACAACACTACACCCTGGCATGCGTGTGGCCGCACCTCCGTACTCTTCCACTTCCGTATGTTTCTGTTTTAGATAGATATGTGCTCATCATCATGAACTTATTTATCTTGGGTAGCTTCAAGGTTCCATCTCAGACCACAAGGAACCCTGTGACCACCAGGATAGTGCTTGGACCCCTACTTATTTCTTCCTTACATCAAGAAACAACCCTTGTTTAATTTTCTTTTCCTTCCTGTCAGCCAGCCAGGGATCTTTAGGGGTTTTTTTTTTCCTGACAATGCAGTCCCTCCCTCTTTCCATCCATCCATCTATCCATCCATTCTCTCTTCAATCCCTCCATCCCTCCCTGTTGGTCGGATGACAAATGATCCAGGTTGTCGATGGAGCAGAAACGAGGCTCGGTTTTGTTCTCTGGTTTTTCCATGTGGTGTGTGTGTTTCTCTTCTGGCTCCATTTCTGGAACCTGGGAATAGAAACACGCCAGTGGAAATACACAACATTACACAACAACCCCATGAAATAACACACAGAGATGTGTAACTGCTTTACAAAGTCCATGACAGCAGGGCGAAAAGGCAATTACACAGTATAAATGATGATTATTATGGCGTCTCATGTCACAAGTTAGGGTTTTTTTTTTATTGCTGTGTATTTTTTTTGGCAATGTTAAATTAGTGTAAGATATTTCCCATAACTCCAGTTTATTATTATTTTAATTATTATTACTAAAACTGTGCATGTAAAACTGATTCAGTGCTGAACTTTCTTCAGTTATTCCAACACTGAGTCACTGACAAGCTTCAAATTTAACAAGTAATCACTCATTTATGGATTAAAGTGATAAAATCCATCATCACAACACACTGTTTTAATCATCTGCTAGCTAACAAGTTAATTAGCTATGACACTATATGAGAAAACATTCAACTAATACTGCAAAATAATATTACAGATATTATGGAAAAATCACATACATTTGAAATGATCATAAGATTGTGTGTGTGTGTGTGTGTGTGTGTGTATATGCGTGTGATCACTTGATGCCATGTGAACATTGTGGAAAAGAAAAATGTAATGAATCGTGTAAAGATCACGTGTGAAAATACAAAGACATGCACTACATTAAAAAAAAAGTATGAATATGCATTATGTGGGACAAAGACATGAGAAGTTTAATAAATTGAAATTGTGGGGGAAAAAATCATATGTATAAAATCGTGTGTGAAAATGAAAAGGTGCATCACGTGGGAAAATTAACATGAAAATTTCATGAATCGTTTAAAAATCATCTGAACAATGAAACCGCACGCACTACATGTGAAAAACGTGTGAAATATAACATTTGTCTAAAAACCTCATGTGTAAAGCATGTGATTATTCACATGACGTGAAGTTCATGTGATTTCTGTAAGTGCAACTCTAACGTTTGTAACACACACACCCAGCCTGTATTTTATTTTATTTTATTTTCAGGTGTGGTCTTTTATCCTCAGTGCCTTTTAAGAAGTCTTGTTAGAATGAATTTTAGATATTTTAGCTTTTATAATTTAAAAGAAAAATGGCTCATGTTCCAGTAGTAATAGCAACTAGCCGTGAATTTCTAGCACCAAAGTAGCTGAACACACCTTAAACGAAACGCCCAAGTGTATATAATTTACTTTCTTTACCATAACATTTACTATTTAATATGATATAATTTATACTAGAACTCAATCCTTCATTTTTAACAGAGCAGAATTATAGAAAATAAAGATCAAACCCATGAGAGAAGAGAAGAGAAGGTGTTTGGTCTGTGTGTAATGTGGCTTTTCTCATCGACTCATT
>CM075022.1:19725427-19729610 GCA_037576675.1 Pangasius sanitwongsei
AAACATATGATGTGTCATTCTTTAATAAAGAAAAAATGTAATTGTTGGCAATTTTGCTGTGGTGTAAGAGGAATAAAACACTTGGGGTCGTGCTGTTACAGGAAAATAATCAACTCCGGGGTGGTAACAGTATAACAGTTGTATCCGCTTCATCACAAAACCCCGTCACTTAGTATTTTACTGTAACAGCACAACACACAGGTGGTTATTACTTACTTAGTAATTTTAACTAGTTAGCCATAAACTTCTGAGGTAATTTTAGCTCACTAGTAATAAACTTCTATAGTAATTTTACCAAGTTGTCAATAATCTCTTGTGTACCATTAACTAGTTTTAGAGAGCTAGCAGTAGTATCCTGTGGTAACTTTAGCTAGTTTTAGCTAGCTAGCAGTAATCTCCTTTGGTTACTTTAGCTAGCTACAAATAATCTCCTATGATAACCTTAACAAGTTAGCAACAACACAGACAGTCATTTTAGCTAGATAATAAAACTTCTCTTGGTAATAAAAACTTGCTAAGAATAATTTTAGCTAGCTAGCAATAATCTTCTGTGGTAATTTTATCCAAACTAGGTGTAATCTCATGTGGTAACTTTAACTAGATTAAACCTCTGGTGGTGTTAAAACTTTAGTTTAACTTCAGATTAAGAAAAACATCCTGTGGTGTTTGTAGCTAACCAGCAAAACCTCATGGTGTAACTGTAGCCAGCTAGCGATAAGCTCCTGTGGTAAAGTTTTACAGGAGTGTGCTACATGTTTGTGAGAGAGTCGAGAGTTTATTTTAAAGAGTAACTTGGCAACTTCTCAGGAAAGTTCTCAGGAAGACAAGCCTGTTCTTCGTGTTCTTGGTATTGAGAAACGCCTGAGGACTCGCAAGAATCAACATTTCTTAATTAATATCCATGAAAAGCAAAAAAAAAAAAACACAGCCATGACTTCTGTACAGACCTTCTTAGAGGTCAAAGGTCAGATGTAAACTCACTTGACCCTTTAGTCCATGTCACCTCCAGATGGGATCTCTCTTTCTCTCTCTCTCCTTCTCTCTCTCTCTTTCTCTCTCTCTCCTTCTCTCTCTCTCTCTCCCCCTCTCTCTCTCTCTCCTTCTCTCTCTCTCTCTCTCTCCCCCTCTCTCTCTCTCTCTCCTTCTCTCTCTCTCTTTCTCTCTCTCTCTTTCTCTCTCTCTCCTTCTCTTTCTCTCTCTCTCTCTCTCTCCTTCTCTCTCTCCTTCTCTCTCTCTCTCCTTCTCTCTCTCTCTCCCCCCCCTCTCCTTCTCTCTCTCTCTCTCCCCCCCTCTCTCTCTCCTTCTCTCTCTCTCTCTCCTTCTCTCTCTCTCCCTCTCTCTCTCTTTCCCTCTCTCTCTCCTTCTCTTTCTCTCCCTCTCTCTCTCCTTCTCTCTCTTTCTCCCTCTCTCTCTCCTTCTCTCACTCTCTCTTTTTCCTCTCTCTCTCTCTCTCTCCTTCTCTTTCTTTCCCTCTCTCTCTCCTTCTCTCTCTCTTTCTCCTTCTCTCACTCTCTCTTTCCCCCCCCTCTCTCTTTCTCTCTCCTTCTCTCTCTCTCCTTCTCTTTCTCTCTCTCTCTCTCCTTCTCTCGCTCTCTCTTTTTCCTCTCTCTCCTTCTCTTTCTCTCTCTCTCTTTGTCTCTCTTTTTTCTCTCTCTCTCCTTCTCTCTCTCCTTCTCTTTCTCTCTCTCTCTCTCTCTTTTTCTCTCCTCTCTCTCTTTCTCTCCTCTCTCTTTTTCTCTCTCCCTCTCCTTCTCTCTCTCCTTCTCTCTCTCTCTCTCTCTCTCTCTCACTTCTGTGAAATTGTTTTTAATCCTTTAGATCCTCTGTCTTTTCTCATAAACCCATAAAAGTTCTTATAAAAGGATTATTTCTAGAAGAATGCTACTGCTAGCTGGCTAAAGCTACCACAGGAGATCGTTGCTAGTTAGCTAAAGTCAAGTTACCTCATGTTATTGCTAGTTAAATGTTAATGCTAGCTAGTTAAAGCTAACACAGGTCATTACTTGCTAGCTAAAGTTACTGCTAATTAAATATACATTGGAAAGGTTTTGCTAGCTAGCTAATGCTATCACATGAGTTTTTTTTTAATGTACCACAATGGTTATAATTAGTACAGTAGGGTGTTGCTAGCTAGCTAAAGTTACCACAGGAGGTTATTGCTAGTCAGATGTACTGCTTTATTCACTTCAGACATCTTTCACTGGTTAACTGTGATGATCAAACCAGTTTATATCTTTTTTACAAAGTTTTTGTAGCAAAGGCATTTTGGTAGCGTTAGCTTAGCTGTTTACAGTATTAGCTTTGCTGTCTCTTAGCTTTGTTGTCTCTTAGCTTTGTTGTTTACAGTGTTAGCTTTGCTGTCTCTTAGCTTTGTCGTCTCTTAGCTTTGTTGTTTACAGTGTTAGCTTTGCTGTTTACAGTGTTAGCATTGTTGTCTCTTAGCTTTGTTTTTTTACAGTGTTAGCTTTGTCATCTCTTAGCTTTGTTTGTTACAGTGTTAGCTTTGTCATCTCAGCTTTGTTTTTTACAGTGTTAGCTTTGCTGTTTACAGTGTTAGCATTGTTGTCTCTTAGCTTTGTTGTTTACAGTGTTAGCTTTGCTGTTTACAGTGTTAGCTTTGCTGTTTACAGTGTTAGCATTGTTGTCTCTCAGCTTTGTTGTTTACAGTGTTAGCTTTGCTGTTTACAGTGCTAGCTTTACTGTTTACAGTGTTAGCTTTGCTGTTTACAGTGCTAACTTTGCTGTTTACAGTGTTAGCTTTGTCGTCTCAGCTTCGCTGTTTACAGTGTTAGCTTTCTCATCTCTTAGCTTTGTTGTCTCTTAGCTTTGCCGTCTCTTAGCTTTGCCGTCTCTTAGCTTTGTTTGTTACAGTGTTAGCTTTGCTGTCTCTTAGCTTTGTTGTCTCTTAGCTTTGCTGTTTACAGTGTTAGCTTTGTTGTCTCTTAGCTTTGCCGTCTCTTAGCTTTGTTGTCTCTTAGCTTTGCTGTTTACAGTGTTAGCTTTGTTGTCTCTTAGCTTTGCTGTTTACAGTGTTAGCTTTGTTGTCTCTTAGCTTTGCTGTTTTGTAGCTTTGCTGTTTACAGTGTTAGCTTTACTGTTTACAGTGTTAGCTTTGCCATGTCTTAGCCTTGCTATTTACACCACTCATATTGATCAGGAGAGATTTTTATTTTCTGTTATTTTATTTCGCTCCTTTCCTAAACCCCGCCCTACATCAGTACGTAGACATTATAAAATTGTTGCTATGGTTACCTCTCACATTGTTCTTGTCACATTAAATTAAATACACTTCAGTTTGCTTATTGTTGTTTAGCCGATAGTTATAGTGATAGTTAAATAACTGTTATTTATGCTTGTTGTCATGGTTACATTGTATCAAGAACCTTGACATAGCTCTACGTTAGAGGCGTCTGAGACTGACGACCTGTCAGCCAATCAGAAATCAGCATTTGTTTCTGCTCAATTTGTTTATTTTAAATTTTAGATTCCATGACCACGGTACACCATCATACTAATATATCGCCACATCCCATAATTTCCCATATTTAATTTCACATCCACCCTCCACCCTCCTCCCTTCTTCATCTTCATGTCTCTCTCTCTCTCTCTCTCTCTCTCACATTTTCTCCTCTCATCGCTCAGTGTCACTGTAGAGCCGTGACCTTTGACCTCAGGCAGGTTCAGACGGAGGTCAGGCATAGAGACGTGCATGCGTTTGCGCTAGACACCTTTTTTTTTTTTTTTTATCTGTCGTTGCTATGGCAACAGAAGCAGACAGCACAGAGGGACGGGGCTCGTGTTGAATGTGGCACTGCAGCGAATATCTCACTTCCCTCTTTTATTCTCTCTCTCTCTCTCTCTCTCTATTCTCCCCAGACTAACAGGGCAGGAATTTGGACACACACACACACACACACACACACACACACTACCATACAGGCACAAAATACATCCAACATGACAACAAATACGTCTAATACGTTATCGTTTCTATAGCAACAGCTCGTTCACAGGGACGTGTACAGCGGACGCTTCACATAAACGAATTTACAAAAACCTGTGTAATCTTTGATATGATTAAGTTTTCTGTAATTAATTTAACATTGATGGAAGGAGTCTCCAGTGTCAGAGGTGAAGCTGTAACTTTAAGTTTTCCGACATCTTCAGGACAGAGGAGTTTACG
>CM075022.1:19737353-19764853 GCA_037576675.1 Pangasius sanitwongsei
CCCCACCTGAGTCTGATTTAGGCCATGCCCCATCTGAGTCTGATTTAGGTCACACCTCCACCTGAGTCTGATTTAGGCCACACCCCCACCTGAGTCTGATTTAGGCCATGCCCCATCTGAGTCTGATTTAGGTCACACCTCCACCTGAGTCTGATTTAGGTCACACCTCCACCTGAGTCTGATTTAGGTCACACCTCCACCTGAGTCTGATTTAGGCCACGCCCCCACCTGAGTCTGATTTAGGTCACGCCCCCACCTGAGTCTGATTTAGGCCACGCCCCCACCTGAGTCTGATTTAGGCCACATCTCCACCTGAGTCTGATTTAGGCCACGCCCCCATCTGAGTCTGATTTAGGCCACGCCCCCACCTGAGTCTGATTCTGGAGAAAGTGGAGAAAGTGTTCAATTGTTTTGAAGTCAATCATTAGGATAACACACACACACACACACTCACTCACACACACACACACACACACATTCACACACTCACACACATTCACACACACACACATTCACACACACACGTTCACACACTCACCCACACACACACACTCACTCACACACACACACTCATCCACACACACACACTCACACACAAATACACACTCACTCACTCACTCACTCATGCACACACACACATTCACACACACAAACATGCACACACACACACACACTCATACTCACACACACTCACTCACTCACACACACACACACTTTGAATTTTTTTTAAATAAATTACTAAATCAGCACTCAGCCATGCAGGTCACTGAAGCAGAAGTGATTAATGTGAGCGGTGTTGCATCGGCGAGTGTGTAGCGGTGTTAGCGATGTGTGTGTGTGTGTGTGTGAGTGTGTGTGTGTGTGTGTGTGGACAGAATTGTGTTAAATAGCCACTGAAGGTGTAATTTATCTTTCTTAAGGTTAAGACCTTTGGCTCTTTTAAATCATGTAAATGTGTGTGAAAAAACAATATTATAAACATTAATATATAATAATATTATACATTTAGCTAGCTGACTAGCGTTGACAGTGAAGATTATACATTTAGCTAGCTGACTAGCGTTGACAGTGAAGATTATACATTTAGCTAGTTGACTAGCATTAACAGTGAAGATTATACATTTAGCTAGTTGACTAGCATTAACAGTGAAGATTATACATTTAGCTAGCTGACTAGCATTAACAGTGAAGATTACGGCCAGCTAACAGGACTTCTGAGAAGATTTTAAAGGATTCATTAACATTCACACAATCCTCTCTGTGCTAGCATATCTTATAATGCTTGTAATCATCATGCTAGCCAGCTAGCTAAATATGAGCTAAGCTGACAGGATTTCTGAAAGTCATATTTATAAATCCACACTTACCTAGCCAGCTAGCTAATATGTGCTAGAGTGTTTATAAATGATTATACTCTAATAATTCATTCATAATCTTAGCTCATATTTAGCTAGCTGACTAGCGTGAAGATTATAAACATTTACAAATATGTGCTAAAAGTATTGTCAGTTTGTTATATGCTATAAATATGGCTAATCTTAGTTTTACTTCTTAATTACGCTAATGTTTTAGATAAAGTATTTAAAAACGTTGCAGCTTGTATTCAGAGCTAGTGAACGTGCATGCTAGTAAAAAAGAATCTTTTAAATATTTTAAATAAATTGCTCATTTTAAATAAAAACAATGTTTTTTTAAAATGTGTAATTCACTTTTTTTATTAAAAAAAAAACCTTTTTAAATATATTTATTACCTAACTGTATTTTTATTAATTCTACAGCTTGTTAAGACTCATGCTAATAAAAAGCAATGTTTATTTGTATAGCGCTTTTAACAATGGACATTGTCACAAAGCAGCTTTACAGAAATAAATGGATTAACAAAAAATATATTATAAATATACATTTTGTTTAAGGATTTTGTCATTTTAAATAAAATATTTGTTGCACACTTTTTTTTGGGGGGGGGGGGGGGGTTGAGAGTTTTCTACACGGAGCTGGATTACAAAACCAGACACACCTGAGACAAACTAGCCACAGGTGAAAATGATGATTAGGGGCGTGGCCAAAGTGCAACAGGAACAGATAAAAACAGGGAAGAAAGCAACATGTCTTGATAACATTTCAGATAAAGATAAACGGCCTGGGAGAAAGGGTCGATTAAAAAAAAAAAAAAAAAAAAAAATACCCAAAAATAAAATGGATAAAGCTACAATGTGCAGCTTTAAGAGAAACTCATTTATTTATTTATTTATCTATCTTTTAATTTGTTTGTTTATTTATTTAACTCTTTCATATACAGGGTCCAAACTTAGAGATAAAGTAAATCAAAAATTTTAATTAATTTATTTTTTAAAGGAGACTGTAAGACCAAAATTTTCAGGTTATTGTTGCTGCCTAGGCTCAAGGCATCCTGTTTTTTTTTTCTACCTTTATATTCTATAAAAAATATCAATTTATTTTAAATTAAAAGTAGTAGTTTTTTTTAAAAAAAAAAGAACTTAAACTGCATCCATGTAGTACATGTCAAAAATTTTGCTATACTTTGATCCACAATAATTTGTGTAAAAATTTGTGTAAAAATTTATACCTGAATATTTTTAGTTTATAAGTAAGCTATGGTGGATTTTGTTTTCCAAATATATTTAATCCTTTTTCTTTACTCATGGTATTCCTGCACAATCCTTTTCTTTTTTTTGATATAATACCTAATTTTTTCAGTCAAAAATCACATGATCTTCATTTTTAAAATAACTTGTGCATGAAAGTGTTAAAGACTTGGAGTTTTTCAGTCTAGGAGTAATTTATAAAACATTAGTGCTTGTTGCAGAACCTAAAGCTGATTTAAAATAACTTTATAATTTTAAATATTTCATTCCACAGACTCCAGTGAGATGAAATCAGAAATAATCCTGATGTTGGAATTTAACAGCACAATCCAATTTTAAGTTTATAGTTTAAAATGAATATTTAATTAGAATAAGATTTTTAGATGTCGTCCCAGTTGTGGGAATATTACAATGAGTATTAATGCAGTTTAAAGTTTAAATCACTGCTGATCTGAGCTCAGGAGCAAACCTGTTTTATATCAAACATTAAATTTCCTCTCCAAACCAAATCATCTAGGAAGAAAAAAAACACTTTTTCTGTTAAATTTTCACAGAAAGCCTTTACATCTGCAATGTAGATTGTTAACTGTGAATTATATTTAATTCTCCTCATTAGTGTAGAATTTTAGCAAAAAATCTACTGTTTGATTTTTATGTTCATGAATGAAAAACGTCACCATTTTAATTTTTCCCACAACATGGCTGCATTTTATAGAACATTGTGAAATGGGATTTAATTAATCAGTTCACTTCATCAGCCAATTACTGCTCACGTCCATTCAAATAAACAACGGGTTTGACCACACCCTCCTGCTCGTTAGTGACATCGTTACTTCTAACTCAGCAGTTTAGTGACTCGGTTTTAAGGAGAAATTCTTAGCTAGGAGCTTTTTAGTGGCACTCATGAGAACATGGGTACAGGCTTTCAGATGATTTCTATTTATTTTAGACTCCTTTAACACTCCAACTGCACTACTGACAACACTGTAACTGAACAGGATTAAAATGAAAAAGATTTCTTCCATCCCAAAACAGTGCAAAAACCCCACAAGAAACATAATAGACACGTGATTGAGTTGATGATGTTGATGTTAGCATTGTGGTGGAGGACGAAATCATGAAGTGAACTGAATTATATGGTTTACTTTGTTTATAAAGCTTTACATAACTACAAGACTTTACCTGCTAGCACGCAAATTATAGACATGTGGTGATCGGTTTACGTTCCAACCCTCAATGTGTCTTCTATATTTGGAAAAGCCAAAGGTTTTTTTTAATATAAATTACAGAACAGTTGCAATATGAAATACAAAATGCATGATATTATCCATGCGTGTTAGTGAAATCTCTATATATCACAACTCCTGATGTATTTTTCTGTGTATATGTTACTATAATCTCAAATTAATCTGCTCAGAGTTCAGATGTAGCATGAGATCTGATCTGCTCTGTTAGTTGCAGCCCTACAACAGACCTAAGGATGTTTACTTGGTGTGTGGCAGCAAAATAAATCCCTCATTGCTTTGCAATCAGCTAATTAGCCTACTGTCTCATCATCGTGTATAAAAGCGTTGCATAAACTGATGCATGGGGCTTTTATTCTGTAGGTCATTAGCATCTTGTCTTTGTGCAGATGGCAGGTGTGTCTAAAAATGCCCACTTTTTTAACTTCATGTGGCTTTCTATATAATACTGAAATGTGTATAGGTTGTTATTATATCATTAGCAGCTGAGATCAGTTATAAATCTCAGTATTGGACTCTTTATGCTCTGCATGAAAACAGTAAAATGAACAAAAATTTTTTTGGCACGCTTGACTTGCATACTTGTGTATCTCCAGGACTAATGTGTGTAAATGTGTCATAGTAAAAGAATTCATATCAAAGAATGATTTTATTGCATGAGAAGCACATGCTGCATTCAGTTCACTTGCTAAAATGTTGGTAATTTAAGACAAAATGCCCAAATGAAACAATGGTCTCAAATAGAAAGCTCAGAAGGAAGCTCTGAGCTCCTAATTTTCTGAAATTTTGAGTCTCTTGCATGACTAGTATGTTTGGCAAAGAAATAAATTCACTAAAATGTATGTACCTACACCTAATATTTTTAGCTAATGCTGATTTGTTGAGAACAAATTTTGCTTGGTGTAAAAAATTGCTAATTACATCAATATCTCATAACAAAAGTTCATGACTTGTGTCTCATGAAATCACATAAAGGTTAGGGTTCGTATGTTTTCTTAAGACTCCAGAAATGAAAATTTTAACAAACACAGTAGATCAAACTGTCACTAGCACTTGAGCGAGTTGCTTGATTTTATTTTGTGTGACAGTCTATGAAAACCTACACATGGTGAAATTCATATGTAGTTCAGCTATAGATTTTCCTGAATGGAAATGTTTTACTTTGGCGTGTTTCTCAACCAGAAGCAAAGGTAGAAAATCGCAATTAAAGATTTCATTCTACTGAAAGATGCGGCACCTACTTCTACATTTATCACCTCATCTACCGCTGAAAAAAAAACAGCAGACAAAATATGAAGTTTAAATGAGTGAAATTTGAGTATCAGCATCATTCACATCAGTCTCTATCTCATCACGTGAGGTAAAATAACATTTAAAGCCAAGTCTCATCGCCGTCTCTTCACTCCACTGATCTCCGTTCACACTGACATCAGAAAAATAATCACTGATCCATTCACTCCCTTCTGATCTGTTCGATCGGTTTCTTGATGTCTTTTACTAATATTTTAAACCTTTTGTACGTGTTGTCTGTACATTGTGTGTGTGTGTGTGTGTGTGTGATGATCTTTGTTTTGATGATGATGATGCATTGTTGAAGGAGAATTGCTGATATTTTGCCAGCTGCTGTCTAATTACAAACTGAATTAATTCTGTTAACTCTAGAAAAAAAACCTGATCAAACTGTGAGGAAAATTGCAATTAGCTAGCAAGGTTTGAGATCTTCAGACAACCTCATTACGGAAAACAATCTATGCAACCAGATGCCAAGACAAGGTTGGAAATGTTTTATTTACGTTTATTTTATGTCATTTTGGTAAAATATATTTGTTTTGGTCAAAACCTGATTTTTCCAGAATTCAGGAACAGCAAAATCTACAGCAACATCCGACTGTTTTTTCCAGGCTGCCTCACATTTACTGCTTATTGCTTTCTAACCAGAAGTTATTCTGTGATTAACTTATTCTAAGAAAATAGCTTGGATAATAGCTTTTCTTAAGCTCTCTGAAACAGGTTTTTTGGCTTGTTCCTCTGGAAGAAGGTTCTATGTACAGTTTCCTTATTAGGAAATGTTCCAAGGGAAGTGAAGAACCCATAAATGTATTTGCACAGATCAGGTTGATAAACTAGCAAACGATCATCAATAAAAAGATGACGTCACACAAGCAGTGCACCAAAAAACTCAAGACGCATGATGACCCTAAAGCGTCCAAACATGATTGTGATGCCTGCTGAGGACCATTTTCAGTTGCAATGCTGCACACTGAGATAAAAATAATAAATAACGAGCAGATTGAGAATGAACTTTGATGATATAGAAGGTTTACTGTGTTTGTTACTATGTCTTATATAACATGAGGCGAAGAAATAAAACACAGAAGCTCAGAATTGTGGAAACCCCAGTGTAAGACACTGATTTTAATCCTCATGAAGGGTGTGTGAGGTGATGAGATGATTTTAGAGTGAAGATGCAAGAGAACAGTAAAATGTGCAGAGCAGGTGGTCTTCAAGACTTCACAGCTTTAGAACTAATTTCATTTGTCCTGCTCGTCCATGATGTATGATAAGATCCGCAACCAAAAAAGCAGATGAAATCATCATGGTAATGGTAGATTCACACACACACACACACACACACACACACACACACACACACACACACACAGTCCCAGCTGGGAGTGGTAATGGCCTGCTACAGGCTGCAATCAATAGCACCACATTATACATTTGCATAATAAGCGTATATTTCTGCGTGTGACAGATTCCCGGGGTCGTCCAGGGGACACGCGTCTCACTGCGTCTCTCCTACACGCACTCCACATGATGAATGTCTCACGGCAGCTCCTCTGTTTATGCTCAGAATATCAATTTGCTCGCCGTCTCCCTTCTTTCTCTCTCTCTCTCTCCCTCTCTCTTTTCATTCAGTTTAGCTCAAAGTGGCTTTATTGCACAGATCAGAGAGATAATTTAGATTCATTTGACATGTACGCAAATAGATGCATATGGAAATGTGTACATTTTGTACATATACATGCATTTCACAAAGAAATAAACAGAATTTCCAGGATGACTATTACTATAGCTTTTCTCTTGCTCTCTCACTGTGTAAACATATATTTTCAATTCCGCTGACATTTATGGACATGAATATGTATAGTCTATATCAAAAAAATTGAATATTAATGAATTGAATAAAACTACACTTGAATTCAGAAATTTATTTCTCCTAACTCACACATTTGTAGCCAGGAATAAAATATTCACTCAGTTTAATTCAATTCCATGTGGTTTCATGGCTATGGTTCATTCTATTTCATTTTAATATCACAGATAAATTTAGATGTTTATTTATTTATTTTTTTTTAAAAATCTCTCTCCTGTGTGAGCACTCCTAAATTAATTTTATTTTTAATCATGTTTCTTTCTCCCTCACTGGTTTCCTTCCAAGCATGTTTCCTTTTGCTCATTCTCTTCCTTTTTATTATTCTTTATTCTCTGTGTTATTAGAGCATATCATTTTTAAAAAAAAAAATCTCTGAAACATTAATACCACCAACTTCCTTTTGCACACCTTTTTTTCCCTGCGGCCTCAATTTTTGTTTTTTTTGTTTTTTTGGTCTCATTAAAAGCACATTTCCATAAGTAGTCAGGATTGTTTATCTAATAAAGCAGTGTATTAGCTGGTGGTGTTGAGTTCACACCTTCATGACAAAACTGGGCGAGATTACAAGCCCTGATCAGTTGACCTGATGCTAAAAGTGTGACCTTTGACCCGAACACGCATCATCGTATTCTCATTTCTCAGCGTGATGGAGGCTCGACGTCTAGTTCAGCGGTGATGAAGCACGGCCATCACAGAGAGAGAGAGAGAGAGAGAGAGAGAGAAATCTGATCAAATGTGCTTCTGGTCCTGCGCTGATCTGATTCTGATTAGTTTACATGAGGAACAGAAGAACATCTAATCATCTTTTTGAGGTTTAACAAGAAGAAATGTAAAGCTGCCATACCAAGAATGCATAATATCTAAACAACTGTAAATCGTGTAAACAATTTTATTCAATTTCTCATCCTACGTGTGATGTGATGGTTCTGAGTTTTGGTTACAGTCTGAAAATGCATCAGCCAAACCGAATGTTTTAACTTCACTGGATTCTTCACTTTCTGCTTTTCATATTAATCCCATTTTTCTAAAAGAAATCAATTCTCAATTAGTCAACAAGGACTGTGTCTCAAATCGCACATTGTGCACTGTATTCATACACTATACAATAGAATATAGTTGACTAATACCTAATTGTTTATAAAGCTCCTCCTGTAATGAATTTCAGTAGAAATATTTCAATAAAATAATGCATTTAAACCAGTAAAATACTTTATTGAACTATAAAACACATTTTACTGTTGGTTGTGCTGAATTCTGGGAACATATTTACTTTTACTACTGTACCTGCTGTGACTGTGTTGTAAAAGCACGTAGACTAAAACATACACTATCATGAACTTTGCAGTAAAACTAGCTGCTAAAAGCGTGTACCTGATGTGGGCAGCCTAGTCTGGCTAATTTTACATTTTCCAATTTAAAAAACCCTACCAAAGCTTTGATAAAATGTACCTTCAATAATTTTAATTCTAGGTAATGTTAGCCTAGTAAGGTAGCTAATGTTTCCTAGCTAGCCTGATTAGCTAAAATAGATAGCGCTGATTCTGTCTTTGTATAATTTGACACCTTGTGTTTTGTTTGGATTCTGTTGGATTTTTGGCTCATTTAAATTTCAGATGCATGTTTCACAATAAAAGAGTTAAACAACAGCAAAACTCCAGAATTACAGTTTTGGTTTTAATTTACTGTTAGCAAAATTAATGATTTGCGCTTTATTTTAAAATGAAAAGCTACCACTGCTGTTACAAGATGCGCTGGATGTTGGATTGAACATTTTTACAGTACATCACTGGGGTATTAATAGTAGCCAGCGTAAACACACTAGTGCATCTCTATGAATGAATGAATCTCTCGAGCACAAATTTGCAGGAAACCTTCCACTATAAAGTTAGAAATGGTTGAAAAGTCTATCTTGGGTAGAAGTACAAATTTAGCAGTTTAGTTTGATGTATATTCGCATTTGTAAAGTGTCTCTGTTTGTACTGTAAATTGCTTTCCAAGACAATACCAATAAAACCTTGAATCTGTTCTTGTAACATAAAGGGGACGCATGAAGAAGTCCAAGCTTTACATGTCCATCCTTTTAATCATAAACTATATCGGACATTAAAATAGTTTCAGTTGCTCGTTAGCTAATCTGTGATTTAAACTCGATGTCCAGCCCTGTCAGTGCACTCCATATGACAAGGTGGACATATAATTCATTTTCAGTTCATTCTGATATTGTAAATGCAATCACACACTGCATTACCTTTAGTGATGAGATGAGATTCTTTTGTTCGGTTTAGCGGCGATCCGTTAACGCTCAGTTACAAAATGAAGCCACACATAACACAAAATAATACGCTATATAATACAAATGAAACAGTAAAAATAAAAGCAAGAGTGTAAATACAGTCTTGGTGCAAAACTGACTGTGTGAGTCTGAGGTAGTGCATATTAAAATATAAAAAAAATACAATATTGATTTCTAGGACTGTATTTAGATGTTGTGTAGTATAATGGAGGGTGTGTCTGATTTCTGTTTGTGCACGATGGTGGATTAGTGCAAATACCGTTGTGCAAGATGCTGAGCCAAGGTCAAGTGTGCAAATGCCACGTAAAGCCACGTAAACAATGAGAATGTTGGAGCACCATGAATGATTTGAATCAATTTACTAATCATGTACTGTGTATGTGGTTATATTACACTATTATACCGTTATACTGAAGGATGAAAGGATGAACTTCTTACTTATCTCTCTGTGTGCTAACGTGTCAGGTCATTTTTCTATCCTGTGGAATTGTATTTTAGATTTACCGTGTAACTGATGGCCCTAGATCTCGTTAATCTGTGCAACTTGGATAACTAATATGGCTTGTTTTCTCGTCTCTGATCAGTGGCTGGTGATATTTTTCCTTTAATAATGGACGTCTTGCTAGAACAAGATGGTAGCTCAGAGCCTGGATCCTCATTACGCCAGAATGGCCCAAACAGCTGATTTTATCTAAAGAGAAAGAAGTAAAAAGAGTGTGAGGTGGTTGTTGTTGTTGTTGTTGTTGTTGTTGTTATAATAATAATAATAATAATAATAATAATAATAATAATAATAATAATAATAATTAGACCATCGCAGATAATATTCTATCAGAACTTTCAGTAAGGTATTTGACAGGTTCTAAGAAGGCTGAAACAAAAACTATGTGCAAAAATGTAGGAATGTGTGTAAACATTAAGTGTAAATTTTCTCAGCTATAACAAAGTTAGAAAAGAATCCCGATAACCTACTCATTTTAGCTGGACTCCTCATAGGTCTCGGTGTTTCCTGAATGTAACATCTACCACATCTTTCTAGTCATTTCATTGACTCGGTTCTTCCTCACTAATAAATCCACTTGCTCCACTTGAACTTTTAACCTGTCTCAAGATTTCCCCCAAATAGACTTCATTTGTTTTCAGCTTTATAGCTCTCACACGTGATTCACTAGTTCTCTTAACAGTTTATTTAAGATCTCGATGCTTTTCGGAGCTGAAATCTGTGAAATCCTGAATTAAGGAGCTTTGGGTGGTCCAGACACAATATAATAAACATGAATCTCATTCACACATCCTTCATATTCATAATGTTTGTGTGTTTTTATGGTAAATATGACCATGACACCTTTTTAATGATTAACACATGATGTCATTTTATTTATTATTTATCTTAAACTACTGCAGAGTCCATGAGAGCATGCAAATGAAGAATTCCATCGTACAGGAAAGCTTGTGCGTATAACAACAGTTCTGAATGAATAAACAAAAGAGGACATTTTAAGAGAGATTTATATTCTCATACGAACAGTAAGAGCAGCTGAACTGCTTCATGTTTGTGGAAAAAACAATCTTTTGATATGAAATAAAGTGAATTTCGGCATTAATACCACCAGTTTTTGGTGAATTCAAGGTGATGTGTAATGTTTTTTTATTTCAAATATATATTGCATAAATATCATATTTACTGTTATGTGATTTCTAAATATAATCAATTATTCTATCTTAATAGCACATGAACATGTTTTGACCTGGTTTATGAGCACTGCTTATTTATTTGTTTGTTTGTTTGTTTGTTTAACTTTCCTGACATCATCATCATCATATTCATGCTTTCATTTTCACCATTTTTTTAAAAAGAAATCTGAGGCTAGAGATGATTAAAGGATGATCTCTCAGTGCTCTGGACTGGACTGGAGTGAACTCTGAGTGAACTCAGGATGATCCTTCGCTATAAATGAATAGACAATAGATGCACTTTTCCTCACAGAGGGAACTGGTGGCTTTATTTCCGAGTCACAGAAACTCATAGTGTAACTTCCCAACTTAGCCACAAGAAAGGCACAACAGACGATGTCGTGTGTTTAGAGAACGGGGTGTGTGTGTGTGTGTGTGTGTGTGTGCATGCTTTAGTCTTTTTTTGGCATCCCGTTAGGTAATTATCTTCAGCGAGAGCTCGAGGCGTCAAAGATCAGAAAACACACACGTTTAAAATGCACTGACATTACACCTTAATGTTTATTCATTCCTAATTTACTGAACCTTCTACTAAATAGCTTGACAGCAACATGGAGTCGCCTGAAGCTGCATCCTGTCTGGAAATAAATGAAACATTTGATTAATAACTGCGTTAATTCTCTTGTCTCGTCATAAACAGTAGAAACAGAAATAACTCTTGGCTTAATTTTTTTATTTTTGCTTTTAATTATAATAAACTTGCTTTGGCAATAATAATAATGAAGGTGCTCCGTTTATATTTTTTCCCAAGAGATGATTTTGCAAAAGTAAAAAGTGCAGTAGATTATTTTTCATTATTTTATAACTAACCATCTTTTATTTTTGCTTTTGCACTCATTACACAAAACCTCATCAGCTCACGTGAATCATCGATCTTCTTTTTTTAATTTATAAACTATGACGCAGTGAATACAATTTTTTTGTTTTGTTTACAAGTTTTAAAAACATTATCAGTGACCACACCATCCACCATCCCTCATGTTTAGTTGGATAATTAAACTATAATTCAAAATTTTAACTCGGAATCAAAACTCAGCGCTTCAAACAGCTTTTGTCTAGAATTCCCAGCTCCCTTTCGACAAGGAAAAACCGACACAGCATGGAAATGTCTCCTGACGAAACCATTTCACTTTTCTCATAGAATTAGAAGTGGATCATCTGCGCCTGCGCACATGCGAGACAGAGAATAGCAGCCCAACGCTTCCCTTCTTTTCTTCTTCAATAGCCAGATGACCTCTAGTTCACCTTGGGAATGCAGTTAGAGCCTTTAAGAAAACGAACCGACACACACACACACACACACACACACACACACACACAGAGACACACAGAGACACACACACAGACAAAATCTGGGGAAAGTACGTGCACCATGCAGTAGGCTATGCTTATGCACATACACAAGGTACTACCTGACACCCAAATACAGCCAATTATACATTTTCCGTTCTTTAATTTTTGTCTTTATGTTTAGTCCTCAGTTCGGCCAACATACACTCTAAATTTGGAATAGAAAATTTGTTGAAATGTGATGAACAATACAGCAGAGCCCCGTCTGTAAAACCCCGTCTGTATTTATTTCTCAGGAAACCTGCTTATGTCTAAAAGCCTTACTTTCTTTCAGAACACGCTAAATATTTTATTTTTCTATTTGTCACAAAGGAATTTAAATCGAGCCGCCACGTGACTTTGACCATTTTATTAAGTATTACGGGTTACAGTGTATATTTTTCTGTTCAAGAAAATCACGCCAGCTGTTTTTTTTTTTTATTAAAAAAAATAAAACTACTGTAACTTTCTTTAATTTCTTCACTTTCAGAAATAAAGGCACCAGACTGCAGATCTACTTTTCCTGGTCTCTGTGGTGCTGCCATCAAACCAACATGTTTTGCACCTTTTAGTTTGAATATTTTACATGGAAATTAATAATTTGAAGAAAAATAATTTCCAATAATTAGACCCTTAAGGATCACAAGCTAATTTCCGAGATACGTACTAAAGATACCACAACAGCGACAATAAACAGTACAGTTTGGTACTTTTATTTCTGAGAGTATTTCTACAGAAATCTGGGAATATTCACAAAAAGGTTCAAAGTGGGTTCTGTTTGACATTTTATTAGTGTTTTTTGCAGTAGGAAATGTACTGTGATCTAAACTGATACTGGATGTTTATTTGGTCTCAGTGATGTTCACATCCGTGACACACACACACACACACACACACACACACACACACACTAAAGCCTGTGTGGTGGGGAACGCCTCTGAAAAGGTCATCACCCATTAGCTAAAGACACTTGGCCTCCAGTTGAACCCACGAGCTGCTCATCATCTGCCTGAAGAATTCCGTGTGTGAGTTTACATGAAGTGAAGAGCGACCAGAAACAGCTGCTCGTTGTCTTTTCAGCTCTAATGCACTCGTTATACAACAGTAATCAGGAATCATTCAGCAGTTATAAACACACACACACACACACACTGCGCTAATAACGCTACACATATAATAGGTGATAAGTGCTGAGATGCTCCGAATTGCGTTTGCTTTGATTTGTTTTTCTTCTTCTTACGCGAGAAATTGCTATCGAATTATTTGGGGGAAGAAACAAACATTTATGAAATGCATTTCGGTCACATTTGATGCATGACAACTTTATTGACCACAATCACTTACAGCACAAAATAACACCAAGTCCATTTTACACGACTTTCTACAAGTTAAAAATCACCATCTAATATACAGAGCGCATCACAAGAACGGAAAAAAGACTACATTGTTGTTTTTTCTGTAAGTGCCCCATATTATAGCAGGCTAAAATCTTTAGATTCATTACATTAAAAAAAACCCAAAAAACAACACACAACATAAATAACAGATGAGTTAACTTAATTGTATAAATAAGTAACAATGTGCAAGCTGGCAAATGGATGGCGGACAGAATGTGTCCTGTTCAAGTATTAATAAAAAGAAAATACGAAATAAATACTTACGAATCGGCTATATTAAATGAATTTAAATTTTAAATAAAAATAAATAAGCTCAAATAAATTAACATTTGATTATATTTAAAGGAAGATGATGAAATGCTGTTTTGTTGCGTTCTGGTGTCCATGAAATGTCTGAAATGTCTCTCTAGTCTAAATTTTTGTGATGTCCTGGTCTCGCGCTGCACTGTTTGAGGAAGACGAGGAAGAAGAGGAGGATGAAGGTCGGACCTTGGTGTTGGGTAACCTGTGATCTTTCTTCCATTTCATCCTGCGGTTCTGAAACCAGATTTTGATCTGCCTCTCATTCAGACACAGCGTGTTGGCGATCTCGATTCTTCTCCTCCTGGTTAAGTATCTGCTGTAGTGAAACTCCTTCTCCAGCTCCAGGATCTGCTGGCGGGTGTAAGCGGTGCGGGATCGCTTGGGCTCCGAACCATACGAGTTCGCTGAAAGCAAAGAAGAAAATCATTTTTAACAGATGTGTTATTTATAGCCGAAATAATGCCGAGGATGCTTATCAGCTTTAATGCTTTAATGCTTGTGTGTTTGTAATAGATGCTGCTCACGGGTCAGACTGACTTTGGACAGCTGACACGGAGCATGTTTGTGAAAATAACAGACCATGAATATACATCCATGATGTTAGGAGACACAAAAGCACTTCTCATACCTGGAGATCCTCCTACCTGCAGCTGTGAGTGCAAATATGACACTCAAAGTGAATTCATTTGATTTATTTCTGTAAAAAGCAGTTATTAATATTATCACCGGTCAAAATGACCAGAACGCTGAGCAGAGTGTTTAGCAGATTCACCAAAAGGAGGTACATTTTTTCACGTTTTCATGTTTAGAGCAGAAAATGTGCCAAACACAGGCCTAAAGTTAGGTGTTAAAGAAAAATGAACGTGGGTAAAAAGTTTAAAACGGGACATTTGGATGCGAACAGAACACAAGAGTTAAAATATTTATTGATGCCTTATGAATTGATCCTTTTGAATTACACTGATTTCCTCCTGGACTTTCACGAGTTCATTTAACCCCGGAGGATTTTGCTTTCTACCTGATAAACCTTTCTAGAAGAATGCAGAAAGTAAGTGCAGTGCACTTCAGTGATCATCCTACAGATAACCCTAACCCTAACCCTAACCCAGCCTGCGACCTCACTTCACACTGACCCCGTTTTACTCACCAGTGTCTTACAGCACAGACACTAAAACTGACATTTTCTACAAGTTAGGAACCTCAGTGTAATACACACTCTATAGACCTGCCAGGAAAAATGGCTAATTTAATTTAAACGACTATTTACTTTTTCTTTTAGCGGATAAAATCTCATTCCATCCGAGTTAAGCTCGTTCCTTTGCTCTGATTAATACTGTAAAGCAGAAAGCTGGTGTAATACACCAGAATTGTTATAACCTCCACATTCACATCTCTGATCATGCTAATTCATTCTGAATCGGTTTTATTTGCATTAGCATGAGATGAACTCTGGTCTTTGTCTATTTAAACTATACAAATAATGAATGATCTGAATTATTATTCACTGGGATTTTTTTTGGAGGATCTCTTCAAATACTTTCCCTCCTCCGACACACACACACACACACACACACACACACACACACACACACACACACACATAACTGAAAAAAGCTGTCCGGTCTATTGGCCCTGCTGTAAAATTTATGGCGGGTGTAATAGCCGACGCTCGCTAGTAAATCCGCCTGGTGTGTGTGTCGCTTCAAAGGATTTCTCTCTTAATACCGTCAAACATCACATAGCCGGCGTGACTGGTGGGCTTTAATGGCAAACATAAAGGGAAAGTAATACAGGGACGGGAACATAAACAGAGAGAGAGAGAGACGGAGGAACGAGAAGAATGAGAGTTGTTGCTTATATGTGCTCCTTTATTTCCCCCTGTACTGGACACTTTAGCGTTTCCTTGATCTGATTTCAGCTGATCAGATCATTTACAACTTGAAGATAAAATGGATGTGTTAGGACAGGAAAACACTAACGTGCAGTAAAATGGAGTGGGACTGGGAAACACGGATATGTCCTAAACAATGACCAGTTCAAACAGTGCAAAAAATAAATAAAGAAAGAAAATAAATAAAAAAAAAAAATCAGCTATAGATGGTCCTGGCTTTGCGCGCTCGCCTACCTGCACCGGAGTGGATTTTCCTCATCCAGGGATACACCACGGGCTCTTTGCTGTCGGAGGGCAGTTCAGGGGCAGTTGTCTGGGTGGCAGGGGCAGCAGTCGGAGGTGTGTATATTTTTGCCCCGTGTAAATGCCCCCCGTGCTCGGGAATGCTTTCACACTCATATTTGCCCTCCTGGTAGGTGACACTTTGAGGATATAACAACTCCTGCTGGTAGTCGGCGTCCCGGGCGCGTCTGTAACATTCAGCACTGATGTAGTCATTTTGCGAATATTCTTCGCACGGAGGAAATTTAGGATCGATGTAGTTCGAGTTCATCAAATACGAGCTCATGATCATTAATTTAGGGAGGGGGAAGAAATAAATTTTCCTTCTTTGTGTCGTTTTACTGCTCTATAAAAGCCCACCCCTCCCAGCACAGAAGCGGAGCCTGCAAAGTTTCTTTGATCACGAGACTCATTTCAGGCCAATAGCAGGCACTGGGGTCAAAATACCCGGATGAGGAAGCCAAGATTTTCTTGGCAACATCCAAAACCCGCTCAAATATCATGCGGAAAAAAAAAAATCACAGTACCAGTTTATTTGTAGAAGCATTTCTGTGAACTTGGCCACAGGCGGAATTCTGTTTAAAATATTTCTGGTTGCATTTTAAAAGCAGGATCTCAGATCTGTTCTGCTTGTGTCACTTAGTCAATTTATTATATTGTGAACTACACACTTACAGAATGATTGTTATATTTTTTAAAGTCTACTAAACATGCTAAATCATTTATAAAAGAAATTCATTATCAGCTTCTGTCGTAGCCTGTTTTATTATTATTATTATTATTATTATTATTATTATTATTATTATTATTATTATTTAGTATGGATTTATGAACATATAGAAATATCCTGCAGATAAAAAGTGTAGGAGTTGAGCTATTCACATTTAAAAAAAAAATCTCTGGACTCATCTGGAATGTTGGCACTCTTTAACTTATTAGCTAATAATAATAATAATAATAATAATAATAATAATAATAATAATAATGAGCATTTTCCTTTCTTTTTTTTAAATCAGTGTTGATCAGTTAACATGATACTCTGTCAACAGTGGTAACGTTTTATAGCAGGCAGGAAAGTTACTGAAACAGCAATAACCAACCCCCCACCCCCACCCACACACACACACACACACACCAACCCACCCGCGCACACACACACACACACACACCCCCCAACCCCATTCTGCAATCATGTCCAAAATGGGATAAATATCATTTATACACCTCTATGCATGTACTTAATTCTACACACCACTATACACCTCTATTTATCTACTTCCAGTCTCACATCCCTGTTCCAGCGCGCGCGCGCGCACACACACACACACACACACACAGTATGATTCAGGAAGGTTTAAATATAAACACACTGCACTGTACAGAATCAGGGGTTAGAAATCGCCCATGTAGTCCCGTAGATGCGAATTTGCGGTTGTCTGAATGTCACACAAATTCGGTTCTACAGGGTGAATATAGACGACTTACAAACAAACAGCAGCAAAAGAGAGCGCAAAAGACTCAGTGGTGTATCACCACACACACACACACACACACACACACGCTTATCTTACTATCCTTGTGAGGACCTCGCAATGACGTAATAATTTCTGCAGCTAATTAATGCTATGCTACACTAACACTACATCTACACTAACACTACACTAACACTACACTAACACTACATCTACACTAACACTACACTAACACTACACTAACACTACATCTACACTAACACTAGACTACACTAACACTACATCTACACTAACGCTACATCTACACTAACACTACACCGCACTACACTAACACTACACTGCACTACACTAACACTACATCTACACTAACACTACACCTCACTACACTAACACTACACTGCACTACACTAACACTACATCTACACTAACGCTACATCTACACTAGCACTACACTAACACTACACTGCACTAGACTAACACTACATCTACACTAACGCTACATCTACACTAACACTAACACTGCACTACACTAACACTAGACTACACTAACACTACACTAACACTACATCTACACTAACACTACATCTACACTAACGCTACATCTACACTAACACTACACTGCACTACACTAACACTAGACTACACTAACACTACACTAACACTACATCTACACTAACACTACACTGCACTACACTAACACTAGACTACACTAACACTACACTAACACTACATCTACACTAACCCTGACCTCAGTAACCAAAAGGAAACCTTCAAGATCTTTCTTTTGTTTTTAATAAAAGCTGCATTTCTTGTTAAAAAAAAAAAGTTTTTCTCGTGGGGACCAGCCAAATCTGACGCAGCACAATAATAATAATAATAATAATAATAATAATAATAATAATAATAATAATAATACAGATATTTTCTACATATTTCCACATATTATAATTTAATGGCTGTTCTTGACCAATGTCCAGTTCAGAAAGTGAAATTTATAGATCAAAACACCGAAATTGCTCGTTATGGGGGAAAATCTCAGCTCAGATCCAGCTGCTTTTTCATATATATTTCCATAAATCTTCAATGCCAACCCCATCCCCCCATTTTACCCCTCACCCCCTTTCTCTCTCCTCTCCCTCTCTCTTGCTGAGGACATATTTTAATATTAGACAGGGTGACCGACGTTTCACCCCGCCATCAGATCTGTTTCAATAGTTCACTGCCAAGGAGTTATTGATGAGACACCGCCAATGAAATTTGTCCCGATACAAAACGCCATTTGTCCTCCCTTCATCCACACGACTGAACGTAGACTTAATATGCGTCAGGACCCTGATGCTTTCTGAAAGATGTTTGTCTGGGTTTTGGTTTAAACTACATTTTAAAGCGTGCTTTCTGTCAGTAATAACTCGGAGGTAGCATTTAAGAGTCTAACTAAATTACATGTATTATAGATGTAGTGCTCGCTAAATTATAGTCATCTCCTCATCTCCAAACCCCAGGAGCCAATAAATAAATAAATACATTATCATCTGTTCATGTGGCTGTGGATAGTTTTATGATAACTGATACCCTGAGCAACTAGCTGCCTGAACCGAATAATAATAATAATAATAATAATAATAATAATTACTGCAATAATGTAAATTATAATGCAAACTATTACTGTCTTTTCTATTATTATTATTATTATTATTAGCTGTGTGTGTGTGTGTGTGTGTGTGTGAGAGAGAGAGAGAGAGAGAGAGAGAGAGAGAATTAATACGTATAATATAATGTTTTCAGCATTAAAGCCTCGTGCCTGTGGGCCAACTTTACTTTCTATTTCCGCTTGATGCCTTCCTTACTAATTACCTTTTGAAAATGAACTCCATCATAATGATTATGCAATGCAGAAAGATAAAAAAAAAACAGATGCATCCTCAGTGCTGAGAGCCACGTTTCACATTTTAACTACAAAAGCAATTTTTCTAGCATGTAGGCCCTTTAACACACACAGTAATGTAACGTGACCTGCGAGGTGAAGGTGCAAGACTAACTTCAGCACATTACACACATTACAAATCTATTTAAGTCTCAAATACACTAGCAAACTCACAGATGGCAGTCTTTAACAGAATAAAAAGAAAAATATTTTATTCACCGGGTTTATGCATTAACTGTCTCCTCACGAAGATTTTAAAAGATTTTATAAAGACATTATATTAATAAAGACTTTTCACACAAAATACTTGTCAAGTGCAGAATCCACTTTAGTTAGTAAGTGGGATTTCCTGTCAGATTCTAAACAGGGAGACAGAGAGAGAGAGAGAGAGAGAGAGAGAGAGAGAGATTGTTAGCCAAGCCTAATAAGACAGAAAATATAATCTCTCTCTCTTTTAATGAACATAAATTAAGCAAAAGCTAAACGTCTTGTCCATTTGCACTGATTTCATGGTCGACAAAGTGGATTTAAAGCTCCTGACGCTGTAAAATAACATCAGAAAACAAAAACAAGGAAACTCGAAGCTTAATAAGATTAACCAGAGCATTTAAAAAGCCTAATTGAAACACATTAGCTCGGGGAACACCACGAGCATTTGCTCAGGAAACATTAAATGAACATTTTCTGAAGAAAACATTGAATTAGAGTATTAATTAATCCCCCCAGGGTGGTGGAGGAGCACGTGACTATTTCATTACGAGTGAGGTTATTAACTTACAGCACCATTTTGGAGTCAAAATAATCATCCAGGGGACCCTCTGTGGTCTTCTGTCCACTCGCATGGCCTTAACTCGAGGGCTTGTTTTGTCACTTCTGCCTATAAACCATAAAACTTATTCTAATGGCGTCACGTGCTGCACGCGAGCCACTCACACACACACACACACACACACACACACACACACACACACACTCCCTACAGGCCTCATTCAGGCTGCAAAAGTTTAAAAAAGTGGATAAAATCACGCATCCGCACGGGTTCTAGCTGTGGCCAGTGCTAAATATTCACTTATTTTTATTATTAATAATAGGTTTTGTTATTGCGGGCTTTAAGCAACGCTGCAGTGGTGAGTAACCTGCATAATTTATAGGCCATTGCTTAAAATAGAGGTGTTAATGTGCAGTGTATGTGTGTAATATTAATCATATTATGTTTGTTTATTTACTTATTTGTTTATTTATTTATTTGCAATGTCTGAAATTGAACTGGTTTTCACATTTTTGCTTTATCTTCACAAATATGAGTAAGGTGATGAAACATTCGTATAATAAATGTCTGTATTTAAGGTTGATCTATTAACTATTCATTTAACTCGACAAACTTTCAAAAGAAAATATTTTACATATTAAGATTTCATTCCCCATTTTATTTGTAATATTTAGGCTACCATAGAGTTTAATACAGCCTACAACTCATTATTATTATTATTATTATTATTATTATTATTATTATTATTTAACTGATTTTGTATTCTTATTAATAAAGGACTAAAACGTTACGTAACTCTGGAATGGACATCAGAGTCAGAACAGCAACCAGTCAGAATAAAACCTGGTCTCATTTCCCATCTGTTTCAATAGACAGGATACAACTGTCGTCGTTTTAGAGCCATAAAGTTTTATTAGGTGTCAGGGCCATAAAACGTTTTACAGGCATCTGTCTGTACTGTAAATAATTACAGAGGAACTGAAGGACAGCGCGAGGAGAAGAGTTAGCTTAGCCTTTCAAACCTCTCCAGTGTTTTTAAAGCTTATTTTGAGATTAATTCCAAGACCTTTTTCTCCCAAGACCTTGTAACGGAATCCTATGAATTTCTGCCCTGAACAAGAAAAAAAAATTAATAAGATTTTAAGAACTGGTTTGTGAAACGTAACGGAGCACATAGTTGAAATTCCTTCAGCTGACATTCTGGAAATAAACCTGACACTTTGCGGATGTTGTTATTTGGACAAGTGACATGAGCGGAAATCACTCAGTGTCTCTTTAGCAGCTGAGCATCGAATTAACACACGACTCACTCACACACACACACACACACACACACACACACACCCATTCACACAAGTGGCACTTTAAGATGTTTTATTCAGTTCAGGATTTTCATTTATTTTATTGAATCCATTATGTGCACAGCCATGAGGACTGTGTGCCTGTGTGCAATATTTCCAATATACAGCATCTGCTTTGTTAGTGACTTACAATAAACACTGAAGTTCTTAAAGAAAAAAAGGACAAGTCTCTTATCCAAGCTTGTAAGTCAGTCAGAGACCAGAACATCAACAAAGATTAAGGATTAAGCAAAAGGTAAACCTGTAGTCATGTGCACTGAGCTCGCTGTAGTGTCTCATAGCACTTCTGAAGCGTTATAATCTCATAAATTAGACAAAAATACATCTTTGCACGTTTATATTAATATATCTCAGTATTAGGCCTATATTTAAGTGCTCTAACTCCAGCATCAGTGATGCATTCTTACACTCAGACCTATTACAGTGTAGAAATGACACTTAATATCAGTAGTAGGCTTGTGCCGATCATTTGTTATTATATATATTGTGGACATGATGCTCTCATCACGCTCTCATGACCCTCCTGAGCTTTATTTATTATTTTGGAGGACTCCTCACTAGGTGGCCATTTTGGGCAGCGTACCAAAAACAAAACAAAACAAAAAAAAAAAAAAAGTCTGCCGTGTCTGCAGTGCCATAAGGCCTGGGTTTGTACAGGTTCCATGTTATAAATGAATTTGAAGGAGCAGTGCACGTGCACTTCCTGATGCACTTCATCTCTAGGTTCACTAAAAGTTAAACATGGAGGTCTGCATCTTCATGACTCAAGACTAGAGAGGATTAAAAAAAAATGCCTACACACTCAGAAAAAAATAGCACTAAACTGTACCTTTCCTTGTCTCTGCAGTGGTGCCTTTTTATCTTTTGTACGTGTTTTGTATTTTTCACCTGGAAATGTGGATAGTGTGCGTTTAAAAATGGTTTAAGGTGCACACATGGTGTTCATTATACCCACATGTCTAGGTTAAATGTATACAGGCTATTAAAGGTACAGCGCCACCCCAACAACAAGGAACTGTATGGTTGCGTTCTCTTTTTTTCCTGAGTGTACAATATTATGATAGTAAAATGAAAGGCCAGGTGATTATCATGATCAGAAATTGTAATATCGCCACAGACCTATTAGTAATAAGACATTATAAAGTCTAAGCCTTTTTTTTTTTTTTTTAGTTTAGTTTAGTTTAGTACTGATGTTTCATTTTGTGTCTTTGTGTCTTTCTTCCATTTCATTCTGCGGTTCTGAAACCAGATTTTGATCTGCCTCTCATTCAGACACAGCGTGTTCGCGATCTCGGTTCTCCTTCGTCTGGATAAATATCGGTTGTAGTGAAACTCTTTCTCCAGCTCCAGTGTCTGGTATCGGGTGTAACTCGTCCTCGCTCGTTTCCCATCCGATTCTGAAGTTTCACCCAAAAAAAAACAAAAAAACAGAATAAACACACAAAAGTCTACTTTTAACACTGCGGCATTTAAAATGGGCCACATGCAGCATCAGGAGCGTGTTGCACTGCTGCCTTGCTACTGCTTTTCCTTTAGTTAGTTATTTATTTATTAATTACAAAGCTTTGAATTGAATTAAATTTAATATTTACTCGAATTCACACACAAACCTAAATTGTTGAATACATGGAAACTACAGCTTCCTCCCATGGCTCTGACTGAACACTAGCAGCATTTAATTAGCAGCTTAATCAGCTTAATTAACACTGAACAGTTAACTCTGGTGACTCAGTGGATAGAGGACAAGTTATGATTACAAATCAGATGATTATCAGTAGTTATAAAAAAAAGTAATGGTTTGAAACAACAAGGACACTGACACTGAGTCACTGAAAACAACAGCTTCTGTAGCTTTCATAACACAGCGCAGCTTTAATGTTTATTCGTCTTAGAAAGAAGGCTCCTTATGGTTTATTTTCCACCGTGCAGTTTATCAGTGCACACTTTCTAACGCTAATATTCCTGAAATAGCTGAATAATTCTATTTGCAACACTTCAGGGTACATTTGGAATCTCGTTTTCATTCATCTATTCATTTACTTCTTCTATTTATTTAACTGATCCAGAGTTTTAGCTCGGTTTGGTGGTTTGTTGTTTCCCTTATCCAATTAGGCCACCATAAATTTGGTCTCGGATGGTCTCTTGGTCGCGAGCGGACAGTTTTACGAGCAATTGAAGCCTTTTGTCATAAAAATTTACGACCGTCGGTTTTATTATTTCCGAATGAGGTCTATAAAACTCGGGGGAAAAAATAACAATGAATGAACGAGGGGGAGGAAACAGAGAGGAAAACAGCCGAAGGAGCGAAAGTGAAGACAGGAGAAAACTTTTTTTTCTTTTCTTTTCTTTTTTCTTTTTTTTTTTTTTTACCGTGGCTCGCGTGCGGTTTAGTCATCCACGGGTAGATTTGCGGTCGAGTGTGCGCGAGCTGCGCAGCTTTCACTTTCTTTTCCGCGCCGCTTTTCGCTTTCTTTTCCACCTCGAACGCATCGTCGTGTCTCCCGTCGTCCGCGTCTCCGCTTTGCGCGTCGTAAGACGGTTCCGAGGCGCGGTCATAGTCGTCATGATGGTGGTGGTGGTGGTGGTGGTGGTGGTCAGCAGGTGGACCGGAGCTCATCTCCCGCACGCGGCGACGGCGGCGGTGGCTGTAACGGGGGCAGGGCGCGCGCTCGCTCGCGTGGACTTCGTGGGCGCGGTTGTTGGTTTTTGCGAAGGCGGACTCCGCGTGACTCGATTTCTTCAGTCGGAAACGTAAGATGTCATCGCAAAGCGTTAAAAAAAAAAAACTTTTTGGAAGTTTTTTCTTTCTTTCACATTTCTTGCTGTAAACGCCTGTGATTTGTGTTTTGCTTGAACTGTTTATGATTAATCCAGATTTTTATAGGTGAAAGTTTTTTCCATCTTCATTTGCTATTGGCCAAATATAGATCGTTTCAAGTGGATCACGTGCTTGTTTCCTCCAGTCATGCATTTGGTTAGATCATGTCAGGGCTTTATTGATGGAAATGTAAAAACATGATAAGTTGCGCAACAGTGGCACTCGAAAGAAGGACCAATAGCGTCACCTGGTGATTATGACTCTACAGGACAGGGGATTTCATTCTGCTAAATTTAATTCCTTATAATGCTTCCTAATCATCCTTTGTTGATTTCACACCAGCAGTAGAAAAATAGAGAAATCAGACAGACGTCATTAGGAGTCATAAGGACAGTTACCCCTGAAATAAGTTTGCCGTGTTTTAGTATAAGTGACTTTGTGTAAGATAATCAGATGCTTTAAAAAAAAAAGTATAATTTTAAACACCCAATTTTCCATCAAATTAAGAGCATCACTGTCTTGGACAACAAAACATCAGCCCTAATAATAATAATAATAATAATAATAATAATAATAATAATAATAATAATAATAATAATGTAAGCATTTGTTAAGGTTAAAACTAATTAATTAGATTAATTAGTTCCAGATTGTTGGAAATATCAATTTTTTTTTGATTAATTTGATGAAATGGCGCACAGGTTCTTCATCCTTTTACTCTGAGCATCAGTGCCCTCAGTATTGTTCTTCTTTTCTCTTAGTCTTTGTTTTTGCGTGTAAATCCACCACAGGACCAAAGATGGCTTTAGTGATATTTTAGACTTCCAGCTGTCTGGACTGTTCACAACCAAGCTCATGTGTGATTATTGTGATACTGTGATAAACGTCATTTAATGAACTGAGAATTTTAAAGTTACTGAATCAGGCTCTGAAATACTAAACTGAACTGAGTTTTCCGAAAAGCATAAAACATCGTCGTTAAACAGTCGAGCGATCATCACATTTTACTCTCAACCTGTTAAGAGCTTAACGTTAGAGAAACGTGGCCCTGACCAACTACCTTTACATTTCAACAAGTTTCCGTTACAGTTTTACTAAACACATTTCACCTTATTCTATTAAAAATAACAAAATATGGAGGCAGTGTGACGACATACGAGATTTTCTGGCGGAATTATATATTAATTCCCTTCAAATCTGCCACATGCTTTTGTTTCTTGTTCATTTGGCTTTTTTTTTTTTTTGCTGTACAAGTGACTTCGTTAGGAATTTAACTCACTACCTTAAGCTATGGTTTTAAATCCTTACATTTATAGTTTTATATGATTAAATCATTTTAGTTGACATTTTTAATAAAACCTTTATGCTGCTGTTGTATTTTGGCTTTTTTTTTTTTTTTTTTTAATTCGCCAAAGTAGGAATCATCGTCTACATCTGAACCTGAATCTGTTAGCAGGGTAAGATCATTTCATTTTCAACCCTCACTTTTTGATTTTATTTCTTCCTCATGGGTTTAAGGCGTAAAGAAAAGCTTTCAGATGATTCTAGTGAAACTCTGGTTTATAACTCGTGCACTGAATATTTTCTGAATTAAAGACAGTTATAGGCCTTGGTTGGGAAAACTTCTTTTTAATTTATTTATGAGTTTATTATTATATATTTTTTTAAATAAATTTTTTATTTTGCATTTTGAATGTCTCTGTATCCTGACCTCTCGGTGATGGTCCAAATCTCGAAATTCACTTCCATAAATAAAGCCAAAGCCCAGCACTGCTTTTAAACATGTACCTTTGTCCGACTTGGTGCTTCTTAAAGTGAATGATATTTGTTTGTATATTAAGCATTTAATGTCGCGAGGATTTATAATGTATAGTTTATACACTTTTGTTACACTCCACTGCAATATTTCTAAACTGGTTTCAAGCTGCTCTTTTGATGTAGAATATTTTCACTTCTCTTATTACAGTGTAAAGCCCGAATAACTCGCCCAGTACTTGCTGAAATCCTATTGGTAAGAAATAATCCTAGTTCAAATAGTTTGTTTGCTGATTTTTTTTTTTTAAATAGTGAAACAACATTTTAGCAAAACGTTCAAACTTCTGAGCGCTAGGTTACATTTCCAGCAACAAACTGGAAAAAGCTCAAACCTGGTGTCATTTAGCTAAAGGTTTTATTTATTTATTTATTTTAAAGACTGTCTTTTCAGCTTATTTATAGACGTTCTGTTGGCTGTTTGTCATAGTTTCATGTAAACAGGAAATCTGGACTGCTTTTTCGAATGAAGAGTTTAATTCTTAAACATAAAATACGGGAAAATGTACATAATTATGACACATGATGTTTGACTTCTTGAGAATCCTTTCAGGAGCTGTAGTAAGCGATGTGCTTAGGGGCTTATCATGATTTTCTGAATCTAATATTGCTAATGCTGGTGCAATATCAAATGACATATAAGTGACACAGATTAGATATACAATGACACAGATTAGACTCGTTGAGGATACATGTTGATGTTTATTTAAAAATGATACCAGTTCAGTAGGTAGTTTTATATAACCAAACATTTTCTTGTATGCATCGACGAGGCCCACAATTATAGTCCATTATTTGTTGTCTCATGGCGTTTAACAGCTAAGGCAAGGTCATTTCATATAAACATTCTTTCCATATATGCAAATGTATACATAATTATGAATTGTCAGTTTCCCCTCAGATTTTAATCCGTAACAAAATTCGGTAGGTACTGTCACCAGGTAGCTTTATATAACCGTGCTTTTCTATATGATGGATACGTGGAGTATAGATATACGTGGAAAAGCCACAATTATAGCGCATAACAGTTTGTGAGGCAAAATTCAACGGGTAGTTTGATTGATAGGTAGTTTGTAACCATATTTTTCAATATACATATATGTAT
>CM075022.1:19770142-19845142 GCA_037576675.1 Pangasius sanitwongsei
CCCTTGTTCCCTTGTTAGCCGGTGTTTTCAATTAAAACCTGGGTTTTTTAAAGCGCCTACTTCATATTTTTTAATGCGTTTTTTTTTTTTTCTTTTTTTTTGTTTTTGGGGTGGTTTTTTTTTTTTTTTTTTTTTTTTTTTTTTTTTGCACATCACATTTTAAATCGACGAAGCTACAACAGAAATAAAAACAAACAAACAAACAAAAATAAAATAGTTCTAAAATGGAAAATGCAATAAATAATGTGGAATGTAAATAGACTGTAAATAGATTGAGGTCAATAATGTAATAATCCAACGAGATAGTTTCTGATATGGGACACTAACGTTTAGGAAATATTTTAATTACATTTTTTTATAATTTTTTTTCATTTCATTAATAATGTTAATTATTTCTATAAGATCATTTACACTGAATTAGTCATTAAAGTCACTAAAACTCTTCATATAGGTCAATTCATTTATGTGGTGGTATAATTGGCCGAGCCGTAGAGTAATTGTGTGTGTGTGTGTGTGTGCGCGTGTGTGTGTGTGTCCGCGCGCGCGTCTGTGTGTGTGTGTCTGCTTCACATTTAGCCTGAACACCATTATGAAGTGTCGCTGATGTTGGAAAGAACAACAGGAGGAGACTTCCGACCTTTTGGGGCCGTAAAGTGAAATGTCTGCGACAGAAGCACGCAGTCCGCCTTCTCACAGATGCTGACCACACATCCGGTCAATTATTACTTTGTTTTTAATGTTTTCTTTTTTTTTTTTTTAACTGGTTAATCATCGTCCAAGAACAAAAGCTCCACAGTGTAAGATCTGAATGACCGGAAGTGTGTTTTCCAAATCTGTTATAACATCAAGTGCCTACTTACAGAAGAAGGACCCATAACTGGCCTTCTGTTTTTAAATCCAAAACCAGGAGCTCATGAAATGTCCCTGTTCGTCAATTTCTTTTTATTACCAATTTCAAACCCATATTTTTACTTCAGCATTTTTTTCTTATATCTTATAAATAATCACTGTAACATACTTTAGCTATTTAGTCTTCAATAATGCTGTTGTTTACGTTTTTACTTGTTTATTTATTTAATACTCTACTTGTATAATGCATGCAATACATTTTATACACATAGATACACTTTATTTATCTCTGTAGAATTTAAGTGGATGTTTATTAAGTTTTAAGTTTACTGTAAAATTCTGAGCTGCCTTTCAATGTATATATGTAATATATGTTTGTTACATAAATAAGTTTATTATTATTCATCTATGTAATAGTGCTCTCTCTCTCTCTCTCTCTCTCTCTGTGTGTGTGTGTGTGTGTGTGTGTGTACGTGTTTACCTGGTAGTGTGTAACAGCTAACTGTAAAATAGCTTTGATCTGCCGAAGTAAAAAAAAATAAAAAATAAAAAAATCTAAATAACATTGGTGAATCCAGTTTGGCCAGATAAATTAAAGATTTTTTTTTTGTTTGTTTGTTTTTGTTGTTTAAGTCTCCAAACACTTACCATCTCTAAATGATTGCAACATGTTAAATCGTATGCATGTTATAATCGATTAAAAAAAGAGAAATAAACTGTATCCAGGTCTGTTGTCAAAAAAAGCAACGATATATTACTGAACACTAGATGGCAGCATCGGCTTCTCTACTCAACATGGGCGGATGCTTCCAGTGTCACTGGGTCTGTTGACAAACACACTGATACCCGATGACTTGTAAATGCGGTTAGATTGTAAGTGTAATGAATTAAAAACTAGAATTACTTTTATCTTTAAATGCTGCAGTGATCTGAATAGTTACAGCGATCATTTCATCAACTCTAGACTTCTGTTTCCTGCCACGATTGGGGGGTGGGGGAAGAAGATTGGTTGGTTGGTTGTTTAGGGTTGTCTAGTGCTTCTAGGTTTTTAAAGAGAATTTATTTTCAATTTGAAATTGTCCTGAAAGGGGAAACGTCTGTATTAGTGCTCGACACAGAACCTTTCCTGGTTCCTCCAGAGAGAAAACCGTAACCAAGTCCCTTTCTGTCCTTGTGTTCAATACTGAAATACTGTAAAATATGGAATTATGACCTTTTAGCGTTTCATTTCTTCTCCTCAGGTGTGTAGAAGATGATTCAATAGCATTTCAACACACACAGAGATAGATAGATAGATAGATAGATGAAAATAAAGCTATTGAATCATCTTCTACACACCTGAATGACGATCAGAAATGAAAACGCTAAAAGGTCATAATTCCATTTGAACATATTTCACAGATCATAGAAAAGTCTGTTCTCTCTCTAAAAAAATAGAAAGATATGGCCACATAAAAATGTAATCACACTTGATTATGTCCAGTATTATTGGTTATTATTGCTCGTGCAGGAAATCCTTTTAAAGAGAACCATTACGAATGAGGTGCATTTCATAAAACACTAAAGTGCTGAACGAAAACACTGAATATATATATTTTTTTATCTTTATTTTCTGCATTTGTTAATATTTCAGGACGCTGGTGTCGGTCATGCTTTAGTGTAGAATAATAGATGCTTTCATTTCCTTTCATGTTTCTCATGTTGAAATCTGACTCAGTGTTATTTAATACAAATCTACATCAACGAATACGAGCTGTGACCTGATCAGAAACATGGGACATGACACACCTTCTGGACACGTTTACTACTCGATATTTAATAACGAATAAAATAAAATAATAATCCTTACTTTTTGTTATATTTTCAGTGGATAATTTACAATAAAAATATACCTACGTTAGAGGACCATAAGCAAATGCAGCTAACACCTTGTATGAGTCTGTATCGTAAAGTGTTCATGCAGTGAACCAGTAAGAACAACAGAATGGCGACTTACCGACACTCACGAGCTCATCATGGCACCACATGAAGTCATTTCATTCAGATATTCCGCATTTTGTAGAATCTGTTTTCACAAGAGTCAGTGCTGGAAATTCTGTACACTACAACCCCTGATCAGTAAATGAATTTAGCTTTTCTGGTAAAAAAAAAAAACAAAAAACAAAAAATGCGATGAAGCTGAGGAAGAAGAGCAGGAGAACCCAAAAACAGCCCACTTTCTCTTCTTTTCTTTTATTATTTAATATCAAAGCTACAATAAGAACTGCATGCTCCTCTTTTAGAGATTGAGAGTGAATCTGAGTCACCAAACCAAACGCCAACAGCATAAAGTTCATGTTCACGGAGAGCAGGTCACGTGGCAAGCCCTACCCAATCCCCTTCTCAGTTCAGTCGTAAAGTTTTTATTACTTTAGCTGTAAATTTACCACCAAACATCCAGGAATGTGTTTCTCCCCCTTCCAACCCTGAGCTTTTCACGGAGCTCTGTACACACACAGCTCTGTACACACTCAGCTCTACACACACACACACACACACACACCTTTATTTACATGCAAAATGCATGTAGAGAGAAATATATATATATATACACACACACAGAAAATATAGAAGAAGTGATTGGATGATCCGTTTCCTAAAAAAAAGCCCAAGATAAACAGATAAACAGTCTCGCGATGTCAGAGCAGACTTCAGTTACATTACCGAATAAAAACAGTCCGAAAGCATCGATTTTAGTTTTTAACAGTCGATTAGTTCGCTGTTACTTTCTGTAATGTCGCACTAAAGCCTCGCAGCTCCACTGGGCACTGATAGGCCCAGATCTCTAGCATGACAATACAGCTCTCTAATCCTTAATGTGTGTCTCTTATTACTTCAATCACCACAACACTATTCTATTATTTAATCATCTGTGTGTTTTTAACTTTACTTTTCCTTTCTAACTAGTTATTTGATTTTATACTTGCAAAAAATTGTACACTGTTCTTTTATTCTTACTTTTTTATTTACTATTTTAAAAAGATTTATTTTTTATCCTTTATCCACAAAGATACAAACTATAGGCAATCTGTGTGAATCAAATGTTTTGCAGTATATTACAAAATTAACGACTGACACATAAAAAGATTTTGAGGCTTTTTCACTTTTTTTTTTTTTGATTTATTCTAAAATTAAACTTGTATCACACTATACCGCTCAGTATTCATATCAGTAATACAGAATACACTCTCATCCTCTCAGTTCAGCTCAAAGTGCTTTAGTGGCATTACAACTAATCTTCCAGTTACATAATGAGTTACAGATTCATTATATCAAATGCAACTGGGATAATAATAATAATAATAATAATAATAGCTCTCTTTTTTAACACACAACACAAATATAAAACGATAATTTCAAGTAAAATAATTTTTTTTACATTTTCTTTTTAGCACCAATCCACCGTTATAACTTCAACTCAGTGAAATTCAAGAAATCATAATTCTCTCATTAATCTGTATAAATAATTTTTTTAAATTTTTAAATTCTTTATATTTTGTACACCTTGGGCAGAAGTGCTATTGTGATTAAGGTTAGCTAATGCTAATCTCAACGCTTATATCCTTATTCTATTTTGAAACTAAGGACTCAGACTGGAGCTGACGAATATATTGGTTTATTCCCTTTTTACTTTTTTTTTTTAAAAGACGTTAATTAGTTTATGGTCCACCAATAAAGTTTACAGGCTTTTACAACCTTTTAGGACTTTTCATTTACTGGCAGTATAAAAGCTCAAAGATGTGAAGAATGGACAAAACTCTTAGACAAATGTCACTTCCGCGTGGAAGAAAAACTTCCTGAAGTTCACTAGTGAGGTGAAAAGCATGTGTGCAGGTACAGGAGAAAGGTGTGTTTTTTTTAAAGTTGGAAATTAGCATTGTCATTTAACTGGTGTAGTTATTTCACTTTATCCATTTATGCATGTACATGTTTAAGCTTGAATTCATTTAAACTTTGCAGCTATAAATACTTTTAATTTAAGGATTCTTGGCTTACACCAAAACCACAGAACGTTCTTCCTTGTAAATACGATGTTTATGGAAATCAGAATGAAACCAACTACATGAGAAATGACTAGAACTGTGACGAGGCCTGTGTTTTGGACCTTGCTTTGGATTCGTATGGTTTTGTCTAAAGTGTTTAAAGCAGCTATTTTATATGGGTTAAAGGTAATTTTATTTATGTGATGATTTTAGTGCAACATCTACCAAAAAAATATCTGCATTTTAAGAAATCTATGCATTTATATATCTAATGTTTTAAGTATTTATTTTTGTTTTAAAAAATAGCAACGCTGCGTGTTGATCCGAGAGCAGAAACTCTATCTATCTATCTATCTATCTATCTATCTATCTATCTATCTATCTATCTATCTATCTATTACATTTTAGTAGTAATAGCAGTAACAATGCAGCAATAATTCAACATCTGAAATTGCAATAAAATATCAAAATCCAATGAATAATTAAATGTGATCTCGGTGTGTTCTTGTAATAATCGTGTGCTTAAAATCGGGATTTTAAAATAATTTTTGCTGTTTAAGTATTTTTGTTGTTGTTGTTGTTTGTCCCTTTGCACTTTTCTTAAAGACGAGTCTCCAGCTTGCATCAACCACAGAGCCTCATAAAAGCATCGTCAGGTGTCCATTTTCACATGGCTACTCATTTTATTTTATTTTACAAACAGAAATACGGAATTTTTTTCACTACAATAAACCTTAAACCCTAATCTGTGTTGTGTTCACTTCTTCTTTGATCCAGACTCCCTTTTTATACAAATATCTGCCACGGCTAATATTTTAAAATATATTTTTACAAATCTGTACTGTGTAGTATTCTCATCTAAGTAACAGAAAAAAAAAAATCACGAAGGAAATAGAGCCTCAGAAATCTTTGCCCTGCTCGGGGCTCCTGGTGATGGCAGGTGGGAGACCGGAACTTCATCACTTCATCACGAAATATATACAAATAAAGATATCTACAAACTCAAACACTTGAAATTATTGTGAGGTAAAAATGAAACGGACACAATCTCTCTGTGATATAAGCTGCATATGAAAAAAATGAAACATTTTAGTGTTCATGAAAGAAATTGAATCAGGAAGCTTCTTGTTAAAATAATTTTAGTGTTTTTCTACTTACAATAAATGTTTAAAATCGGGCACTTTAACATCTTTTAACGTATTTCTGTACTTTCATGCTTCACAACACGGCTCCATCAGCTCGCTGCTCGACCATTTTGGCGCTCGACTTGTCTGAAGATGGATGATTAGCGACATCTAGTGGTCATTTTATTTACTGCGCCGACAGTCTCGATAACGTTCTCTTTAACTTATTAGAAAGACAATTATGGGTTTGTTTACTTTTTGCATATTTCATATTGATATAAGCAACATATTTTATAGCATACATATACTTAAACACATAGGACAGAATTTAAGAGTTATATTTATTTTTCTGTGCCATGTATAACCACACACACACACACACACACACACACACACATATATATCCAGGGGAATAAACAAATACGTCTTTGTATTTATTGATTCCGGTATTTATTCCTTAACCCTTGCTTTTTTTTTTTTAAATCTTTGTTTATTTTCATATCACTTTATCCTCTAATGACCCCCCCTTCATTCCCTCTAATTATTTATTAAAGTGGTTTGTTGATTTGTGTTCATGCTTTGCTTCAGCACATTCTTTTGAATAAGCTAATTTGCTAGTTCTCCAGCGGCTGCATGCAAATCATTTTCGCGGTGTATTCTGTGCTTGAACACAAACCTCACGTTTTCAAAACAACTAATTCATGCAATTTTAATTTTGCCCTCAGACATGAAATATCCTTTAAACATCGTTCAAAACCATATTCAGTCAGTAACCTACAAAAATGGATCTGTAATGGATCTGGATTTCCTGCATTTCCTGAAATTCAGGCATTTCGACCCCCATTCCCTTTGACAGAGGAGTGTGATAAAGGAAAACAGGGTGGACGCGTTTGTCGTGGACCAAAAACAAGTGTAATAACCCCTTTGTAACAAGCCTCAGCGTCGCCTCCAATAAAAACAATAAAGTCATTTAGGCCAGACGTCTAGCCAGTTCCGTTTTGTTTTGTTTGACCCCCGAGACAAACAGCGCTTCCGAATCAGGGTCGTAAAGCTGCATTGCTCCGAACGGAAGCCTGTGACTAGATAGAGCCTTAAAATCTCTTCACATCCTGTCATTACTGTTTGTGGTGCAGTCAGAAAAATAAGAACATTTCTCTTGCCTGGTTTTCTGGGCCAGAAAACGTCTCACAAACCTCGAAGTAAGGAAAGAAGTAAACAACAACAACAACAACAACAAATGCACAGGAGTGATTTAAACTGTTTAGAAATTGCTATATACACGTATATACACATCAGACTCTAAACCTTATAACGTGTAGGATTCAGTAACATTTTCCCCATATGTTAGTTCAAAACCTGGTTTTATATTTCGTAGATCGCAATGAAATCACGCTACATGCCTTGTTTTTTTTATATTAGTAAGCATAAAATAAAAATAATGAAGCTCTACTTTCCTGGCCCTAAAACTGCTCACATTTCTAACAACCCTGAAATAACCATTTTTGGTAGACAGTAAAGAGGCAGTGTAAAATGAACTTCCTCGTATCTTTTGTAATTCGAAAAGATTTATTATAAAGAGGACTTGAGAAGAAGAAGCAAAAGAAAAAGAAGAAAAGACCAGGAAAAGATGTAAATAAAAATCCAAGCTGTTTTTAATAATAATAATAATAATAATAATAATAATAAAAAAAGCTACAGGGGTTCAGTCTGTCCAACACTTTTACTCCATTTGCTTTCGTCATCAGCAGAATGGTATTTTTCATACAGAACTGTTAACGGTATAAGTAATACTTCACTTCATAAGCTAACACAGATGCTCCTTCAGTAATATATTGTAACTGTACAATTTAAAAAGGCAAACAGAAGGAAAAAAAATACTTGTAAGACAAGATCAACAACAACAGGATTAAAGCGTTCAAATGTAGAAACTAATACATGTATCAGTTTCAGTTAATTCGACCTTAAAATGTTTTCACTTTTTAAATCTAATATTATGTTACATTTACCGTTTTGGATAACATCATATTTATCATAATATTTTTTTTCCCCCGGAAAATATACAATCTAATTAAAGTTTTGTTCAAAAATGTTAGCTAAATAGTCACTACTTGTTGCTTTGAGTCATATCCGTGTTCATTTTCTTCATTTTCATGCGTCGATTTTGAAACCAGATTTTGACCTGCCGCTCCGTGAGACTGAGGTCGCGTGCCACTTCGAACCGACGGTCCCGAGTCAGGTACATGTTGAACAGAAATTCTTTTTCCAGCTCTAAAATCTGATATTTAGTGTAAGGACAGCGTTTCTTTCTTGTTGACTTTGCACTTATCCAACTGACCGCGGGATTATCTGGAAAATAAATACATACATAAATAAATAAATTCATGTATGTGGCTGTTTGCATATTCGCTCTTTTTCTGCCTTTGTCTCGTGTATATGAATTAAAACTAATTCTAGTAATTAATTAATAATTTAATAGTTCAGAATTGTATTCTTTACGTACAAATGTCGAATCATTTACACATTAATTATTAAAATTAGCTAATTATTTTAGAAAAACTACATTTCCTTTCAATGTTCACATCTCATTTCTAAGCAGTAGCTGTACGATTTCTTTCTAAGGTTAAACAGACTTCAAAATAAAGATGTAACAATGTCCCATGGCTTTATTGCCTCATAAAAGAGTTTTAAAGCCGTCAGGTATCCAACAACTCAATTACTATGTTTTTTTTTTTGTTATATTTGTAAGATTTTAGATATTTAAGATGACAACATTAAAACGCCGAAAGAAAAACAAAAACACGCTTAAATACATCAAATATAAACTTTTTAAATATCACAAAAGCAAAGTGTGCTCTCTCTCTCTCTCTCTCTCTCTCTCTGTGTGTGTGTGTGTGTGTGGAGATGATTTTAACATAAATTTCATATAAATCTTTCAAATTCGAAAAAGAAAGAATTTTGCTAGAAGCGTCTGATGCTATTTTCTACTTTCTACTTACTTCGACGCTGCATTTTATAACCTCTTTATGGCTCACGTCTGTTTATAATCTTAAAACCTGTGTGGAATTTGCTCTATAATTAGACTGGAAATGTAAACACCTTAATAAATAAATATAAACGGGACATAGCTGGCAACTCTTAATCCTGATTTATCGCTTTTGAAAGGTTCTGATTAGCCTCTATGCATCATCAGTATCTTGTGAATATCTATCTATCTATCTATCTATCTATCTATCTATCTATCTATCTATCTATCTATCTATCTAAGTGAATGAAGAATAATTTAGGTGCCCTTTGCACACTTTCCAACCAGAACCTCGATATGATCACCATGTCCAAGTTAAACATCGTCCTGTAGGTAATAAATTAAAATGTTTCATGTTTACATTTTGTAGTAAAAATACTGCAGTGTTATTCAGTGAATCTTCCTGGACAACCTTCCATCTATTTTCTGTACAACGCAGGATAGTGTCGCCATTACATGGGAGAATTCAGTTTATTAACTTATTTATCGTTATTCCGGAAATGCCCAAACTCCTATATCGTTTAATATAATATATCTTCTTTGTCCGTGAAGTGGAGATAACTTACAAAGTTAATAACGCATTAAAGTAGACTGTTTAGTTTACTACACAGTAATTATATTAACACGTTGTAAAGTGGATTGAATGCTGCCTCCATTTTAAGTCGCTTTCATCAAAATGATCAGGTGTAAACGGATTAATTTACTTCACCTTAACTCGAATTTATTCTGTAAAATCAGACACTAAGCTCATATTCAAATGTTTTATTTTACAGTAAATAGACATTGTTACTTTATATTTTCGTGTTTCAGTTTTACCTACTTCCTTCAGCCTGCAAAACGGATTATTGGCACCATAAAAATGTAGAGAATCTGAGAATCTTAACTCTGCATTATGACCCTGTACACAGCCAAAACATCCAAATATCTCATTTAAATTGAAATGATGCAACACTGCAACATCTGACCAGTGTAAACAGAGAGACCTTATCTAATCTGCTAATGTCATTTTACGCTAAACAGACTACACATTTCAACATATTTACTCTCCAACCCAAAGTGTGCATGGGTTATATATACATACATACATATATACACTCAACACACATACATACACACACACACACACACACACACACACACACACACACACACACACACACACATATATATATATAATCACAAAATTAGCCTTAAAACGCATCAGATGTGTTTGTATTTTGTAAATAAATCCACTTTTAATTACTTTCAGTACTCGTCACGGTAATAAAAGTGCGTAACTTACTGGGTTTGTCTTCTTTAGTCTTTACGGAGCTGAGTGGAGAAGAGCTGATCTGCTGAGTCTTTGTAGGAGTCGATGGTTTATAGAAATAACCCGAATTTTCTTTATGTCTCATGTCTGCGAAGTCGTCAGATTTCAGCTCGCAATTTCTACTGCTCGCTGCAGGTTCAATCCACGGCTGTAAAAGCCTCGAGTCTGCCCCAATGCCCGGATGTTTGGCATAAAACACGGATTTTTGTGAATATATAGGATCCCAGGACGACGTGAAGACAGCATTTTTGGATGCGAAGCTGCACGAAGAAAGGTGTGAACAGTCTGCTGATAAAAATGGCGATGAACACACGTCTGTAAAATGCGCGGTGGCCTTGAACACCTCTTGAGGTTCATTGTTTATCAGAGAATCCACAAAATAGTTTGCCGACATGACGACGTCCTCAGGCTCCTAAACATGCATTCGGATTAATATGGAGTGTAATGTCTGTTTGTGTTTAGTGATACAGTGAAGACAGGTAATTATTTCTCTCGCGTCTTCTTCTCGGCCATTGGCTGACATTGAACACGTGAGGGGGGGGGGGGGGAACTCCTCACTGTCGAAATATTTGGACAGTAGGCCTATTGGTCCTTTTAATACACAGTAGTGACTTCTGCTTTAGCTACAACGATCAAACACTTTTATCAAACCAGATTTATTTAATATAATACAAAACTTGTATTGATAATAACAGCGAACTCTACTCGCAACCCCTCCCCCCGGGTTTGCTTTGTTTTACTCAGGCGCTATTTTATGTTGTCTCTGACATTTTATTTCTTGTGTAATTTTCACAACATGGTTCATTATTAAGAAAAATGTTAACCAAAGTATTACCTTACAACACTGCACTATATCCGTGGTCGGAGACCTGGACTAAACAAATCGTCACGCGAGTAAGATGTAGTTGACTCATAATAAAACGCAACATATATAAAATGCGCAGTATGAACTTGAAACGCATGAAACGCGCCGCTTACGGTTGAAGCAACAAAGCACACGGGACAGTAAAGTGCTAAATTAACTTTAAATCTGTCGGAGTTCAGTCCGGAGTCAGAGAGTTCGTGCTGCTTGGCCTCATGATGCTAAATATTTTACAAAGCCTTTTATTATTTTAAGCACCCCGTCTATTTAAACCTCCTACATTTCACTTTTGTCTTTATCTCCAAAACAGCAACGTGGGAAACAGACATCCAGGTTTTCAGGTGTTTTATTTATACACATCACTATGTTTAGAGATTGAATTTAGATGTATATTTTCAGCTGTCCATAAATAAATACAATTAATCTTGGATGTAGAGCACGAAGAATTTTCAAATACGTAAATTCCTAAATAATTAAAGTGATAATTAATTTAATTCTGCATTGAAAGTATGATATTCTAAATAAAAGTAGTGAATTTTGCCCGTAGATTCCTCATGAGATCCACATATAAAATTCATTGACGGCTCGAACACTGCAAAAGCTGAAGCTTGTAACTTAACAAAGAGGCTATAACATGTTTAGTTAAAGCTCAAGGTTCAGCGACCTTTTAAGAACAACTCTGTGTATAACTTGTTGGATATAAGACTTAAACCCATGCAGCTACATTACAAAAAAAACTGTTTCAAATAAAACAGAACAATATTAAACTATAAGTTTTAAACTAAAGCCTTCAGTTAATATTTATAAGCCTTTTGTAGCCATATTAATGAAATAAGGTTTGAGGTGAAGACTGGTATTAATATTTATTCCTACCGTAATGTGTGTTACAGTAATGGCACGTTGTACTGTCAAGTCAAGTCAAGTCAAGTGGCTTTATTGTCATTCCAACTATATACAGCTAGTCAGTACACAGTGAGACGGAACATCGTTCCTCCAGGACCGAGGTGCTGCATAAAACAACACTGAACTACAGGAGACTACACATTTTTTACATAAAGTGCACTTGCAGACGTGTCGACAGCACAAGACAGGACAATAACTACCATGACAGGACAACAGACACAGTAAGATACACTACAGCGCTAGTACACAGTTTTAGTAAGAAAGTGAATCAGTATTTTTAATTAGAGGGCAAAACTGTTTTTATAGGACTATATGCTGCAAACTCTGGCTGTATTTCAGTAAAAAACAGTTACAGTTCATAGTTTACAATTATATTGTTCTTTTTCTTTTTATTTTTTGTCATTATAAATACACACTAGGCTATACAAGCATACAAATATCCTATATGGGTTATCTACTCAAAATATCAGGCTAGCTACCTAATATCTAGCTGCCGAATATCTAGCTGCCTAATATCTTAGCTACCTAACTAAGCTAACTTTACCTAGCATGGTCTAGCTTTATCTCTGCGTTACACTCGTTGCATTTGCATTGCTAAGCTAAGATAATAGAAGCTATTCATTTTTAGATCACAGCGCAAGATGGAAAAATATGGGAAGAAATGAAAAATGTCAACACAAACGAGGTTTATTTATGCTTCAGATAAATAGTTTCAGCGCCTAGTGTGATAAAAGATGACTGCAAGTCTGTGTGTGTTTAAATAAAGATATTTTTAATCATTGTTATATTTTTAATTGGGTTTAATCAGAAAATGTTCCTATTCTAGACGTTTTTTTTCCTTTCTTATTGGTTATTTGTTACAATAAATCCAATGTGACCCTCTCATTGTCTCTCTTCTGTCCAGCTTTCTGTCTAATGTTAACACAAATTTATCATTTCTGTATTTTTTAAACCAGTTTGATTGTGTGATTGTTTTTGCTAAAATATCGGTTGGCAAACAATTAGGTAAATATGCACAAATATGTGAGGTTGATAGTATTGCTTTCAGGTGAAATTAATTGTAAATATTCTGTGCTGTGCTGCACAGCAGCTGAAGGACGTCCTGGAAAAACTGGTTTCTGTGAATACTGTGTGCAAAAATGATGCAATTTTATTACCTCTACATTAATTTGTGGGTAAGCCTACTGCAGTATACTAGACAAGTGTACTCTTGTCCCAGGGTGGAGCAGGTTTAACATTTCTCCCAGATAAAATCTCAAAGCAGTGTTTTAAGTCTTTGTTGTGGAGTTAATGTGAACTATTATAATTTACTGCATCTAGAAAAAACTCAGCTGATTAAATAAAGACGATCCAGATTGAAAAGTTTTTTTTTAATCCTCAGATTATCACAACTACCAGTCTCTCATAGCTCTTCTTGCTTTCCACGAAAAGTAAATATATTTAATCCTACTGGTTTTATTAATCACGTTCACTGTTTACATTCACTCAGGAAACAATCGCAGCTATACACGCAGCATTGTAGGTTATATGATAGTGTAGGCGTACAATTTGTCCCTCTTGGTGTTGATTGTGTAATTTTGTGTAATAAAATCTCCTGTCTTGGGCCTTGCATGAAGAGCAGCATAACTGCAAAGAGAACTTGGCTATTTTAAATGTAACACAATGCAGATGCAAGCTACACATCTCCTTTGAGTCGTTTTAGTTTAGAAACATTTAAAAACATCTTTATAGGGTGTTTATTTGACATGTATGTCTTTAGCATTCGTTGCTGTACAGTAAGATTGTAGACCTCATAACGTCCTGCTGCTGAGGCTGTTTATTAGTTGATTTAATTGAGTCCGGTTAGAGAAATATTACCCTCATAAACACTCCCAAGGCTCTACTCAAGAGTCTAAGCATAAGATTTCTAAATGAAAAAAAAAAAAGAAAATTCTTTTGTGAAAGCAGATCCACTGCAGTGCTGATTCTTCACACAGCGCTATAGTAGTGTAAGCATGTAAAAACTCGTGTGGAAAAGTCATCAGTGCGTATGTAATATTTTGTGCACATTAAAAACCACGTAAGAATTAACAAGGCAATCGTTTGGATGTTTATACGCATTGCATCCTGAACTATACGACCGCTAACCCCGCCTTTCACCATAACCTTAACCATTCCTAACTTTGACTCAGGAGTTGCCTGTGAGACGCTGCTGCCAGTCCCGGGAGTTCAGTGGCAATGCTGAGAGCAAAAGCTAAGATTTGTTCAAATAAATTAAACCTTTGAGAAGCTGTAATGCTGCTAAAACCAAGGAAGAGACTGCATCGAGGAAACTGAAAATAAAATGATTTTTGCGGGAGAAAAATACGTGCAGACAAACACGGACTGATGGCTTCACTCATATTTAAAATGGACTTGTAGAAGAAAGGAAGCTACTGGCCTTCCACGTGACCAGAATAATTTAACATAATTTCGAAATTAAGTAAGTTGTGGTCGTTTTATTAAAACTAGTAACAGCATGCAGCCTAGTAAATGACCAATATGGATAATCAATGCTAAAGACCTATGAAGGCCGCTCTTCTGCACAATCGCGATCACTCTTTCCTTTAAACATTAATCATACCCTCTATTTTGAAATAAGTGTTGCATGAAATTAATTTAACTATTGCTCATATTTTAATTCATTATAAGTAAGCAATATGATCTCATCGTGATTATAAATACAACACGTGTAGAAAAAGCCGGAATGGCCAAAGTTTGCTGATTTGCCATCAAAAATGAAAAAAGATTTAAAAAAAAAAAACAATATAAGTGACATCAGAATTGTTTTAATATCAAATGATATTAAGCTGTTATTGAAACTGATAAGCAAAAAGCTCTGAAACCTATTTTTGCAAAAAATTCACTCATTCATGCATGGTTTTGTTGTATAACCCTGAAATTCCTCAAATTCTAAAGAGATAAAAATTCTTGAATAAGGAAAAAAAAGAGTCGTATCAGTTCCTCTAACGAGGTCTGTATGCCCTGAGGCATGAAGCTCGCCCTTTTTTGCATTTACAGCCCCAATTTAACTCACTGAAGACTTTTATTGACACATAAAACCGAAGAGAACAGGCAGGGGTTTTCTGTAGATAACAGAGGCGAGACGGTGGTTCATTTCAAATGCCATCTCCGGAAGAAGGCGAGAGAGAGAGAGAGAGAGAGAGAGAGCTCGTGCGAAGGGTAATTTGAAGTAAATGGGCGCCCTTGATGAAGGCGAACTGACGTAATCAAGGCAGTTTCTTGTTGCCGAGGCAGGAAGTTGAATCCCAACAACATGAAACTACCTAAACCACGCATCAGCTGGAAGGACCGGGCTCTCCACTCAACGACTTTCAGACAATGACAATCCAAAATATCAGCATGGCTCAAATAGCGTCTTCTGTATGCAAAGCTGCAGCCAAATAGCTGCTTAACAATTGTACAGCTGCAAAAACCTAATTCTGTGCATGATATTAAACAATACCAGCCCCAACATTAAAATAAACTATTGCTCATATGATACATTTTCATTGGAATATACGAACATTTCTATGCAGAGAGCTAGCACAGACCTGTCAGTATAAAACACAACTAAACCGTGTATCCAGTGCTTGACTTTCTGTCTCAGGCAAAAACATTAACATACCGTCACTGACTAGTCTGTGTATAACATAGCGTGTATGCAGCTACTAGGAAAAAAAGAAATAAATAAAAACAGGACATCTGGCTATTCTCATGCAGGAAGTCTGCAGTCGTAGATTGTGAAAATGAAATAGAACTGCATGCCTTGTACACTAAAGGAATGACAACATTAACACACAAGACACATCAGTGTCACGTACAAAACAATCAAGCAAGCATTTTTTTTTATCATTCTACAAGCCGTAGACAGCATCGCCTGCTATAGAACAAAATAAAATCCATTGCACCCTGACTGAGCAAATAAAATAGTCCATGTTTTCATTTTCCCGCCACTGGAGACGTCAAAATCGTCGATAAACCGTATAGCAATGAGACGATATAATCAATACTAAGTGCCTATCAGTGATGAACGGCCATGAAGTCCAGTGTGTCAGCCCAAGCAAAGAAAAATGCCCATGCCTTTGCCCAAGATCTTACCTTTCACCGCGTCCTTGTTCTCCTTTTATACGAGTCCCTTCTTCCCTACACACCGCGTGGCTTTTTTCATCCCTCGCCTTTTAATGTTTTTTTAAAAATCCAACCATCACAAAGTAAGATCCTGACTCGTCCTACAGCATATGAAATGGAGAAGCTCCTCTCTGTAGCCGAGCACAGCAAGCCCATCCTCCTCTTCAACGTTAAAAACACTTTTTACTGCGGCAGCAGCACATTGTAATTTGCAGATCATAAAAGCCAGCTCAGGCGATCCGGATCTAATACAGTGACACTGTTATTTTATGAGTCTGACTTATTATGGTCACCTGGCTGATATTTAAATCAACGTTATGGCTTCACTTCCATTGCTAGCCTTCCCTTTCTCTCTGTCTCTCTCTCTCTCTCTCTTTCATCTCTTCTTCTCTTTGTCTTGGGCGTTATCTGAGACTAAATCTATAAGAGGATAAAAAGGTGTATGCATTTCTTTCATTACTACACACTCTCCAGAGAAGCTAGTTTATTATTTTAAATAACAACAGGTACTAGATAGCCGGTGTGTGCCATTATGTAAAGCAGATTTACAGCTGGATTTAAATGAAGACTGGATGGATTCAACACTGCGGATTTCTTGCTGTGCATTGCTGAAAATATTTATTTTTTTGCAGAGTAAACGTGTGTGTCGAAAATAAAGGACCATTTAAAAAAAATTGTTCTCTTCGTGCATTTGCACAAATGACACGAGATATTTGCACAAATGCATGAATAATATTAAGAAATAATATTAAGAGGCATATGTTTAGGTGAGAAACCTGTCGAGTATAGCTCTGAGCTCTGGCAGTCTGCAGTAATCTCTGAGAGCTTCACGTGTCAGGACCGGATCCTATCCGTAAAGCGCAATACTCTTTTTGACCCCATGGCGACGCTCTTCTCTCAGTGAAGCCAAGCTCGTTCTCCTAAGATGCAACCACTTCTGGATATATATATATGTATATGGATATCATACAATATAAATGTTTTTTTTTGTCTTGTGTTGCGTTAAAATATGGGTGATATTTGAAAGCCTTAAAACAATGTTAATAGGATTCATGTAATTAGAATTACACAGTTTAACTTCAACCCACATCTAACACACACTGCATTTCCAGTAATTGCTTTTGTAGCTCTAGATTTGAATCAAAGTGTGTTGGATTTCGGTCGAAGCTACACAGGAGAGTATTCAGAGAAGCTTAAGAGAAGTCATTAAGTTATAATTAACATTATAACTTGCTGTGCATGATTCACGGTTCTGCTGTGTGGTTATTAACCCTATAGTATGTACAGCATGTTAACTACATCATGAAGCCCAAGGTTAATGTTCTTTCATTAGATTATAACACTGCAACCAGACGCGTTGGTTTGTCTGATCATTTAATGACTTAATTACTACGGTTTACTTCCTCCAAACTCGTATGAAGGGTGTACGCTATAATTATTTTGTTTATTTAAATTAGGACGAGGAACACCAGGTTTATACTAGCTGTCATGTTTACATTCCAACATATTTATTAGTACCCCAGGAAGACTGATATAGATCTTTCTGATTCACTTTCTGACAGAATCTACTTTAGAGGCGTCCCGATATGAGGAATTAATGAACACCTTTCTTTAGCTGAATTAATACATACCTTTGCACTGATACACACAATTACACACACCTTCCAGACAGTCAAATGAGTATTTTCCGTGGTTTTTGGATAATTGTTGTCGATGTAAAACAGTGGTGACCAAAAGTCTGAGAATAAAAGGAAAATCTGGGCTTTTGTTTTACATTTACAACTTGAAAAAAAGTGTGAGCATTTTAAAACAAAGAAAGCAAATGTTCAATATCTTAAATATTCAGTATTCATGATTCTGCACTATTTCTAGGTCACTATTTGAATTGAAGCAAATCTGTGATATTGACTGTTAACTCCTTTGTACAAAAGGTCAGATGTTCCTGATCTAACGTTAGTTTTTTTTTTTTTTTTTTTTTAAATACAAACTTGTGGAGTCCAGGCCAGCTCGAGTGCAGCCTGTCATTAAAGCAAAAGGGGACGAACCAAATACTAAGAAATACTGAAATTCGTGTCCTAATTTTCACTCAGTTTATTGCTGATCATATAATCTGTAATGGAAAATTCTGTATTAAAGTAAAAAAAAAAGAAGCAAAACTCTCAGATCTTTGGACTCTATTATACATTGTATAATGATCATTAAAGCAGAACTGATAGGTGCATGTTGTTTTTTCTTTACCAGAGGACCAAAAGATGTAAACAAGGCGAGCTGGCTGCACGAGCCCACCATGTGATCACTGTTAAGCCCATTATGGCCTGGTTGAAGGCCAAAACTCAGTCTGTAACCCAATAAAAACACAAAAACACACCAGCATGTAAAAGGCTGATGAAGATGGACGCAAACTTGACCTGTGAGAAATACACGGTGCTCTTTTTACGTGGAAATTTACCGATTTATGAGTATAATAATGCGGTTTTTAAGTCATGCGGACATAAAATGTTAAAAGCATTAAACACAAAAAAGAACATAAATGGCAATAAGAAAAACAATAGTTGCTTTCCTTTATAAATTTCAGTTAAGGTACAAAAATGCACAAAGCAGTGCAATTTTTCTTATTAGCTTCCCTAAAGCAGAATCTCGTTACATAATTATTACGGTTCTTTATTATTAAGAGCGAATAATAAATTAAAAGATCGAGTCGATGTGTATGTTGGTAACAAATCAAATCAAATAAAACTAATATCAAGAAATTCCATGATGTTACATTGAGCAACACGTACCGGAAATCAAGACTAAACCATGGATGTAACAACATAAACTGATTCTGTGTCGTATTAATTAAAAACAGTTTCATTGACATGTGGGCCTCATGCAAAGGAGGGACAGCACACATTCACCTACATGTAGAACGTCAGTATTATTATTACACTCATCATTAACTTTTGCATTAATCCAAAACAGGCTTACTTTACACACGTGTAACCTATTACATTTCTAACTCATTAAATGCTTTAGCTATTAAAATGACTGTTAGGTTTAGAGCTAATGTTTTCTCATTAAAGACCTATTTATTGTATTCTTTCACATTCTTATCCTTGGTGTAGGAATTGTCTCTCTAATACAGTTCACCTTGGTTGGATTCACCTGTAGGCATTTATTCACAGCACATTTAGTTGACCTTGAATGTGATGGTGTCTCAGCTTCAGACCGAGGTATAGGCCTCGTTAAAGGTTCGCACTTGAAGGCATTTCTGCAGTATACAGGAACAGAATCTATTATGTTTTAAATAGAATATAATATATTTTTACATCATTAGGTCTCGTTGATATGAACTGATTTCTCCTGAAAAGTACTAAGGAGATGAAAACAGAAACTAACCGTATTGAGCAGCTTTGGTATTCGCAATTTTCCCCCTGAGAGTCCTTTTTTTCGGGAAGATGCACGTGGTGGGTTTAGGGGTTTCCCAGCAAGGAGCTCGTAACCACTTACTTTTGTAAATCTAGCAATATTTAAGAGTACCACGAAGTGAGATAAAGTCGTTATGGAAAAGTTTTCCCCACAAATTCTCAGTTTCCATTGTTTTTTTTTTAAAGAGACAATAAGTACAGTACATGCCACCCCTACTTTAATAGTGGAATGATCCATTTCCATGGAAACGTGCTGAAGTATTTCAAAGAGCTGAATTAACAAAAACGACCGCGTGATTTTGAATTCTTATGACTCCATTTATTAATTCTGATATATTTACAATGTGACGATGTTTAGACTCAGAATGGTTGTGTCATTATGATTTCTTTGCTTTTTCAAGATTTATAACAAAAGATGGGGACAAATTGCATTGCCTATATAATAGACTATACTCTGAAAAGCAAATCAAAACAAAGAAAAAAAAATCAAGGAAAGGCATAGATAAAAAATAGACATGATAGAAACGGCATCACGGATACAGATCAAAATAGCATGTTGATGTTGTCTAGACAAAATATAATTTCTTCATTAACGTAAATCTGTAGATAGTAACAAGTGAGTATGAGCTTGAATATTTGACATACTACATGGTAATGTAGTGTGTTGTTTTGGACCTAGGATAAGACAACACTAAAAAAAAAAAAAAAAAAAAAGGCACGGCGTCCCACGTGACTAAAGGTCTGAAAAGAGTGCCTGAAGAGGCAGTACGGCGCCAGGATCGAGAAACATGTTATAGGTGTCATGTAAAGTCCTTCAATATAACACCAGCGAAGTGAGCTTCTCAATACACAAAGACCAATAGAGAGAAGCCTTGCACTGACTTTCATTCATTTAATCATCTTCAGTTAAACATTCTTTTGAAAAATTCTATCTGATCATCTGGTTCTTTGCCTCTCCTAGGGAAACTGGACATTTAATCCAAAATCATCTACAAGCTTCTATGAAAAGCAGACTACCCATCGCGTCCACCGCTCATCACTGCTCGCTCATGGATTGTAGATCAGGACCTACACACTATCCCTGACCATAGTGGTGTCCATTGGTCCACTTCTTCTTTACTGCCAAGGGAGTGAAAGTGGAGATTTTTTCTGCTTTCTGTGCGGAGTAAGAGCGCCATCGTGGTGGCTGCGAGCTGTAATTACAATCGATCCTAAACAAACGACATGATCTGTAAACAGAATCGATGGGATTTCTCTGTTGTTGTGATTTCAATTCCATAAATCATATTAAGTATCATATTGCATACATTATATATTCTGTAGTTATATTTATTATATTTCTGTAATTACATTCTAATTATTATTATAATTAAACGATAAATACCAGGATTATTAAAAATGTTTAAATTTTTATTTAGCCAGCATAGAAGAGTTACACTTATACTTTTAAGCCATAAATATTTGTACACAAAATACTAAAATAAATTATGACTGTTTTCATACACAAGCTGTAAATTATTTTATTGATTTAAGCTGTATATGCTTGTACCAACACAAATGTTATCCTAAGATCAAAAATGAGCTCAGTTTAGACCTATTGTTATTGTGGCATAAATGTTATTTCTTATTTACAGGGTTAAACATAGGCTACTTTTACTCTTAATGATGTATTGAACGTATGGCACGGGTTACTTGTGTATAACTGGACAGTATGGCCTATCTATCTCTCTCTCTCATTATATATATATATATATATATATATATATATATATATGTGTGTGTGTGTGTGTGTGTGTGTGTGTCAGTACTGGGTCGCTTTGACCAGTGAAGGTCACTAACACGGACCCTTGTTGTCATTCCGGTTTCATGCCCTTGTTTTCCCTTCCTCCACACTTGGCACAGAAGGTCGTGATGTTGTTCGTGTTGTTTATTCTGAGTTCGAGCATGCAGTTAAAATAGCTCTCCCTCTTCACACCCAGCAAATTTTACTGAGAAGGTGAAATTACATCTGAGTCTTAGCCACTCGTATTTAACACCGTGTTTAAGCAGTACTAATGCTGTGAATATCTGGGTTATTACAGGCCTCACGTGCAATATTATTTGCGCCAAATACCAAATTTCAGAAAAGCAGAGCGTTTAAAATGCTCAAGGTATCCACTTATGTAGAGGTTTAAATAAAACTGCACATCAGTCTATGTGCCACAATATTTCTGCTGGCTTTGGGGAATGTTTCAAATCCCGTCACTATATATATATATATGGCAGACCTGACTCAGGCTTCAGTTTATTTTCTCTAGCAGTTTAATTCAGAACTCAGAAGCATCCATATGCAGCCACTAAATTAAAAAAAAAAAACAAATCTCCCAATCTCTTCAATCATATATCACATACATCACTGTTTAAATATCTTTTCAAATGTGTTTTTTTAATTCTTCAAAGATTCTGGTTCATGAGGGTTCTCATATGCATTTATAATATAAAATATCTCTGACAACCAAATACAAAAAAAACAAAAACAAAATAAATAAAATAGAAAAGTATTTTTATGAAAAGCGACACCATCCATTTTCACATCACAGTTTAATTCATATTTATAACAGTAAATTGAACTGAGCGCAAACACTGAATACTGAATGAACACAATTAACTCACTGTGCAGTTTACAGCCAAAATCCTAATTCGTAGTTCAGTTTGCGAGTAAAAATAGGAAACAATTGTCTATTTACTCCACAAATGCTGCTTTAGCTTAATACTAAATGAAATCACACTAAGAAATAGCGAGTTTTATTACCACAACAACCGCCATTTTAGGTCAAATTTACGTCGTTGTGGTGGATCTTTCCTCCAGCTTCTTACCAAAAGGTGTGTCTAAATACTTGAGCATGTTTGGACTAAAATGTCGACAGACAGCACTTGCATTTAGTCAGTTGAGTCATTCTGATACTGAGAATAAAATTACTTAATCTCGACAATCACAGTTTAACACAAGCTCAGCAGTCCTCTTAAATAATTGTGTTGACATTTTAGCTTCAAAACAGTTATTAAATCACACGAGTTCAGAGAGCTTCAGGTTTACTTACAAAGACGGTCTAATTAAAATAAAACATTAATAAATGTAGGTGTAGATGGTGATGTTCCTCGATTTTGTTGGTACGTCTCGACGTTACCTACAGCTCGGTGTTGTCTTCTTTGTGCGCGCGCGCCCCCCCTCAACAACAGAGCTTGCTTAGCATTCCAGCAACACACCAAATCTCTTATATCAGGCATTGTGAAAGTAGCCTAATCTTTTTTGGAGGGCTCAAGAACAAGCTGTTACTCGTGGAAATGTGTTTAATGGCTCCTCCTCTTCCGGGACGTCAGTTCTTGAGAGTGGCACGAAACCCCTCCAGACAAAAAGCGTGACTTGTCTCAGCTACTTTCTCCAAATAAATATTTACTCAGGAATAACAGCGAAATATCAAAGATGAACTCACTGAAGGGGAACAATGATGGTGACAATATCTGTATTTCGATATATCCAAGCTATTTATATATTTTAGGCTTGACCTAATGGGACAAGCAGATTCACACTCATTTAAAAAGAATAATAAGGTGATCTAAGGATTAGTCAGTTATAAAGTCAGCTACATGCCAGCAATACCAATAGCAAGGTGGAGAATAACACAAACGGAAATGTACTCTTTCTGAGCTAGGGTACATTAGCACATTGGTTCCCAAACCGTTTCCTCTATATTTTAGTGTTTCACCTTCACTAACACATCCATGATGTCTTGAGAATGGCCTGTTTATTAGCAGATCAGTTATATTGAGAGTGCTAGAGGAGGATAAACAACAAATATCCTTGACAGGTGTACTCCAAGACCAGAGCTGAGAACCACTTTAGTTGCCTTAGGAAAAGAAAAACATAACTCATGCTTATGCCCAAGACTTACTCTTGTGAAACATCAGTTGTCACATGAAAAAAAGAGGAAATTTGTACATGGGCAACATTACGTCCTGTTCACCTGTTTAAAAGCCACTTGAGAAAGGGTGTGGCCATGTGGACGCACTGCTATCACCCTTGAAATAAGCAATGCTACCCCAACTCTGACCTCAAATCACATCCTGATGGGTCTGTTAGCCGTACTCAATGAACGCACAAAATGAACAATATCTAGCTTTAGATATGAAGCCATTTTGGTCAATACAGCATCGTCATTGTGTGACTGCCAGCTAATCTCTAAGTGTAACCTTGTCCTAGAAAAAAAAAAGTTCTTCAAGGGTTCTTCACTTCCAAAAGTGGGTTCTACTTGGAACCCTTTCTGATGGTGAAACACTTCATTGTAAGATCCATGGATCATTTAAGAGTTCTCTCATGGGGCAAATGAAGAGCCTTTCAGGGTTCTAATGTTTCTAAGCATGTATGTATGGTGATGTTATACATTGTGTGCTCTTACCCCCCATTTGCTATCCCAAGTCCAAAAACCTGGACATGCCCTTGTTCTTGAGTCAATAACTAAACACAACCGCACACATAACAAAGGTGTCTACAGCTAACTAAATAAGTCTTGTGTTAAGAACGTACAGCACAAACAAATTTAGCAGGCAGTTAGTAACAAGCAAACTAGTCGTTACTAAGCACCAAGTGTGAAATTTAGGTTTTAACTTAAGAACAGCTGGTGAAACTCTATCCAGACATGGCTGCTTTATAAGCAGAAGCATCAAGTAGGAGGTGGGAATAAAAAAAGCAGCCCTGGCAACCTGATGCTGGAGAAAGACTATACAGTTGTGAAAGGGCTAAAGTGTCTCAGCAGGGGACCAAGTGAGTGAAAAAGTCTGAAATTCTTTTCCCCCTATTCCCTCATTTACACACAAGCACAAATATTTTTCATTCATTGCCTTTCACTTCCTATCCTTTCCCTTAAGTTCCATTATTTAGTTTCTTTTCTACTTTTATCTAACATGTCAGAAGTCCCAAGTGATCCTAACATCACTAACATGTCAGTATAAACAATAAAATGACATGATAACATAATATTAGAATAAGTATATGCACACAATCACGTTGTAATCCACTCTTCTTCTCCTTTTAGTACATGATGATGGCTTTATTCAAAGTTGATACATGATCCATCTACCTCAGATGAATGTTAGCCAGATGTGCAATGAACTATTTCACAGCCTCTGTGGGAATTTGAATCCAGACTCTTACCATTCGGTCCATGAGGCCCTGGGATTTGGAAAACTTTTGATTTAAATGTGGTGCCCTTATTTTGTGTCTCACCATTGGCAGACTCCAAATGTCAACACTTCAGCATAGATCTAGAGGCTTCCATCCAAGGCTAAGTTTCTCTTGGCTTGATGTGTAATATGGTCACTCTGTAGCAGGGCTATAACAAACAAGCATGACAAAAGTACTCTATCATACTTCTTTTAAATTATATTCCACACCCTTAAAATGCTTTTTTTTGTGCTAGGGTTTGTAGCTAGTGAGTCACGAGCATTTAGTGAACACTTTGAAAATCCAGACAAGATGATCTTGACATTTATAAGACATATACAAGATTTTGTTGGGAGAGGATTTAGGAGGCTTTCTTTGGACTACATTTGGTAGCATATTCTGTTTTTCACTGGGAAAATTCAAATTTCAAGCAATATAAATAAAGTCTTGAAGGTGTTGCTAATGGAATCTGCTGGTTCCAATTTCTGGCTAATTAACAAGTTTGTGATCAGCAATATGTGTTATGAGTTACCACTATTAAAATGGACGATGTATTTTACATTGGAATTCATTACAATAATTGGACTTATTCATTGTTTGTAAGTTCAAAATTAGACGTAAATGATTAACCTGACTTGCAGCAGGACATAACCGGTCCGTTTTCACTTCTTTTTTAACACGTCATCTCTCTTTCTCTTTCCCTTGTCTTGCTCATTTGTCTCATTGGTCTCTCGCCCATTCAGCACCAATAGAGATTCTTTTAGATGGCGCTTTATGGCGCGGGGTTAAAGGTGTTGGCCTTGACTTCACGGAAGTTCAAAGGCAATTTGTGCTGTGAAATAGCGTGGACCTTGAGCACATCCTCCACATACGACGTATTTCTCGATAAATCTAGGCAATCGAAAACAAAATCACCCAATATATAAAGTTGGAACCCAACAAAAATAATAGGACCGTCCTCAACAAAAGACACTGCAAGTAGTGGTGAACATGTGGTGAAATGTGCAGGCACACCACACACATACACACACACACACCCACCCACACACATACACACACACACACACACACGGCTTTCAGTGATGTGTAATCCACCACCGCATGGTTTTCTGCCGAAAGCCAAAACTATTAAATGGCTTTCTGTGTAAAATAATGACAATGAAAAATGTCCTTCTCTCAATAAGCCCCTTGTATAAAATATTATTTAAAACGGAAAATATTGGTAGTTGTTTTCCAATCTTAGTCTCTGGGATGGTATCTCCCCATTTTTTTTTTTTTTTTTTACGGCGGAAGGAATCTCACTCCTCCGAGCAGAAGGTGCAATTAAGAGAAAAAAATACAATTTAGTGCCGGTGCATTTACGACGTTGTCTAGACTGGACGTGTTTTCAAATGACCGCTGGAAATTTCTTTTAGTGCCCACCCTTAGCTTGCTTCCAGGCTTTTACACACACACACATACACACACACACACACACACACGTGTTTTCTTCAGGCTATATGAGGGTCATACCTGGACTGCAAACAAATCCGCTCTACTTAATTTTTTGCAGACATTTCGTCAAACTAAAAAGTGAGTAAGATGAACCTTTTGGCTGCACAGAAGTGACAAATTAGGAATCAAGCCTTAATTGGTTGTAGCTGGTTTTATTTTGCCAAAAAGCAAACTTTCCCAACTCGCATTGATTTGCGAGAGGAAACGCTCTCTGATTTTCCAATTACAAGCTGTAGTGGTTTTAATGTTCCTTTACGTTTAACATTAAATCTTTTTAAACAAGTGACGTTTTCTGAAGAAGTTTGTTTAGGAGCTACTACACATTGCTGTTGACATTCACTTCCACAGTTACGTCACTCTTTTTGCCTTGCATTATTATTATTATTTTTTTGTATTTTAATCTTACTTCACCTCGTAGAAATGGTCTTGGATATGGAGAAATGGGTTTCTCTCCATGTTTGAGTTATATTAGAAGTTTAAGCGCCATTACTAAGGAGCTAAGCGAAATGTTCCAAATTCCAACTTTAAGAAAAAGGTATGTGTCGACTTAAATAAGGAATTGAGTTTCCTTTATTTTTTATTACATTCTTAACTTTTGCATATGCATATAGTCAACGTTTCATTCCCCTTTTCACCGCGTAACATGTAAACAGCTAGCATAAACAACAGCTTACAATGGTATAGAAATAGAAAACCCTGCAGCCTTCTCTTCGCTTTCCAGTTCTCTAGAGTGGATAATGCAAATGTAAAAGAAATTCAAAGAAAAATTAAAAAGTACATATTTACAGTGAGTAATAATACACAATGGTGATTAATCATATTGCATAGTCTCAAAGGTGGGCATTTTCCTGTAAATAAAGAGTCTACACGATTCAAATCAATAATAATAATACTAATAATAATAATAATAATAATAATAATAATAATCCTAGAGACAATCACAACTTCATCATTACGTCCATTACAATAAGATAGGGCAATTCAGAGTAAAATAGTTATAGTTGATGGAAAGTTCCATTGAAACCTAATTCTTTATTAGAAAAAGGTGTTTTACATGATGGAAATGGCCTTCTTCAGGTATAACTCTCTTAACATCATTTATGCTTAATATTGATGGTATTATAAAGCAAGATATGCTGGGGAAAAACATGTAATATGTCCATAAAAGTCCCGACTTTTGTGTATGCAACAACCAAGTACTAAAATCAGACTCTGTCTTCATTATGATTCAACTTTGCATTGAAATTGTTGGGAATTATTATAATATCCGGTATATGAGGGGGAAAAAAAACAACAGTTCACAAAAGAGGGTTACCGGAAAAATACTGCAGACGATCTCGGCTTAATTTCTTCTCTTTCATTCGTCGGTTTTGGAACCAGATTTTCACCTGTCGGTCGGTGAGGTTCAGCATGCGCGAGAGCTGCAGCCGCTTCTCTTTGTTGATGTAAACGTTAAAGAAGAACTCGCGTTCGAGCTCCCGGATCTGAAACTTGGTGTAAGGACATCGCTTCTTCCGCGTCCGAGTGGCACCTTAAAATTTAAGATAGAAGAAATATATTTTTAAAAATAATATTATTAAATAAATAAATAAAAAAAACCAAATAAATAACAAAAAAACGGCCTAGGTCAAAGGTCAATAAGAACTAAACCACATTGTACTATAGGCTCTGTATTTCCCACCCTGCTAATCACCACGAGCAAGAACAGTAACATGTAATCAGACCACATATCTCCATTTCTTCAGGTTTTCCAAAAAGCGATTGGGGCAGATTAATAAACTTGATTTCTAGATGCACTAATTGCCTATTTATTAATAATTAATATTTCTCGCTATGGGAAAATGGAACAGCACAGTAAACAACCTTACGCTATAAATGTAGCTATGGTTTTATTACTGATTTATGCTTTATAAATAAAAAAGAACATGTTGAGCTCCGTATGTAGATGACTTTGAGATGTGTAACCGCCTTCTTTACTTCAGAAAAAAGAAAATCTCTACCTAGGGCCATTATTTTTGTACAAATCATCAACACACGTGTGTTATCTAACATTAACCTTGAATGCAGGGTTACAAACTGAAAAGCACCTTCAACTATTGTTTATTATTTTTTATTTTATTTTTTAGCATATTAGCGGTATAAAAGCCCCTCAAAGATCATCAGGCGTCCAATTAAACATGCATGCTACAAATAGAGGTGTTTTATCAGTCTGAATATATCCACATCACTGAAAGAAAGTTGAGAGCTCAGTCAGGGCCTGTATGTGTTTTTCATAGCATTTGCTTTGTTAGCAAGTCTGTATTGTTACTGGAAAGCGAAGTTCTTTTGTTCGAAACGTTTACCATTCCTCAGCTATAAAGCAGGAACGCTCAGATGTATCATGCTGTCAGGGTGTGTTTATTTTTGATTATATTAAAACACTGTATTTGACAGATATGGAAGACCCCGTTCTAACACTAATGAGGAAGAGAGTGTTAAACGCGCTACACACTTTCACAAGTGCAAGCGCAACATGCAATGTGAAACCCCCTACAACTCCTTAAATACAATTACCGAGCTTATACTGCATGTAGGTTTAAATAGCACTGTTCTGCCCAATTGCCTTTACCCTCCACGTCTCCTTTAAAAACCGCCTTTAAACGTCTATAGCGCAAGTTCATGATCAAAGTTAACATTTGTCACAACAGCTCGCTCTTAAAATTTCACAGACTCACATAGAGCTACGCTTGTGTGTAACATATCGTTTATTTCTTTTCAAAGCCCTTTTCCCGTCGTAAAAATTCTTCTTGTTGCAAGAAATAGGTTTTGTAGGTTATAATAAAATCCTTTGAATGCTTATAAAACTGCACGTAAAATCTGGCCGGCGAAACGCAGGGCTCGAGCCCTTCACCCTTTTTATTTTCTCTCTCCTCTCTCCCTTTACAGCTGCCGGATACCTACTGGAGTGCTCGTTTTTGCAGGCGCCGTCGTCTTTCGCCGCCGCGGACGAGGCACCCGACGTCGCAGTGGCATGCTCATCCTCTTCATCCTCGTCCTCGCGCTGGTGGTCTTTTTCTGGAACGGTACGCGCCACTGGATCCGGTTTGCTGACGTCCTCTTCTTTTTGCACGCAGTCCTCTACGGAGCCTCCGTAGGCACCCTCGAAAAAACGATCAAAACCTTGCGGGAGGACGTTGTTGTTCTTTCCCGTGGCGGGGTAAAAGCTCGTGCCGGCTTGTTGATGAAGGTGATGATGATGAGGATGATGATGGTGGTGGTGGTGGTGGTTGTTATAGACGCTCTCGTTCTTCATCAGCATTTCCGTCATGGAGGACGATGGCGGAAGACATTCCTCTGCCGCGTAGCACGGCGCGTAGCTCCCTCTGTGGTGCCACTTGGCTGACGGATCCAGTCCGTACGACACGTCCCGAACCGGCTGCACGTGAGACAGGCTTGTGGGGTACGGGTAAGCGATCTGACGCGAGGAAGCCTGCGGCAGGAACGACGACACCGCAGAGGAGGAAGAAGAAAACTCTGGCACGTAGTAGGCACAATTGGGGAGGTAGAGGCTCGAGCCGCAGCCCGTCCGGTCCCCGAATTCGGTACTTCTGTCTTTTCGCGTCTGGGAGCAGAAGTTGCCCAGATTGACCGAGTTAAACATCGTCCTGACTCATGCACTCGGTGTCCAGTCGGATGGATGTTTTTTTTTTGCGGGGGGGTTGGTGGTGATGGTGGTGGGTGGGGGGGAACTCGAACCGCAGAAGAGAGAAAGGGGGGAAAAAAATTTGGGAATGCGAGATGACGCGCGCTTGCTTTCCGTCTAAAGTCGCTTCTAAAGACACGTGATCGAAAGTAGATATATTGTCGTATATCAATTTGGAAAAGCTTAACGTGTGGAGGAGTGGTTCGCTTTAAGTTATAGAGGTAGAGCTAAACACGATCGGCTTTCAGAAGACCACAGACACGTTAGTAGAATCAGTGATTATCACGTAAACGTATAGCAAAGTCTAACCTATATTACGCACATGCGCAGTGTTATAGCGCGCCAGTAAATGCAAATTTCATATCCTATGTAATACAGAGAGACGGTGCATTTGTGATTATGATATGAGAACGTGCAATACTCTATACTCTATAGGTCTGTTACATGATGCGTAATCACAATGAAGTGAAAGCTGTTGATGGATGAATGCATAGTATTTTATTTTATTTAGTCTCTAGCTGAAGAAAAACTCAGAAAAGAAGCTTATTCTTGGATTTTAAGGCTAATAAACTACAACACACACCCTTACCTGCACTAGCTTTTTCTACTGCAGTGAAGCTTCTTCTCTCTTGTGGCAGAATTATATGTAAGATATTTTGTTCTATATGCATATGACAAGATTCTTTAATCTTGTATAAAGTCTGTGCTATGTGCGGCTTAAATTACAAAACGCGTAGCATATTTTTTGGAAGCAGGCTGTTGTGCAACACTGGTTTGACATTATGAATAATTAGCACCCACTAGGCCTTAATTATGAGAAAACTGCCAAATCCAGTTTGACTTGAGCTTCAGAAACACAGCGAGCTGGGAGTAAAGCAAAAGCAAAAACAAAACTTACTTTTCGGTTACACACAGAGCTTTTGTCCTTAGTGTGCTCGACATGTGGGGAAATATTTATACACGGATTTCACCTCGATATAAGGAACTGTGCTGTGGGGTCGCTGCATTTCTGAACTTTGCTGATTTTTTTAAAAAAAAAAAATATATATATATATATATATAATTTAACAAAAAGGAGTGGAGTTTGTGAAGAACTGTTTGTACAAATGGAAACTTTTCTACGGATGAAAGCTCGGACGCCTCCAATCAAGTACAAAGAAAGCAGACAGCTGTCCAGACAGCACTTGAATTTGACCACTAATGTCTAGTGAGCGACAAGACTACCATAAAGTGCCAAAATAGTTGCAGAGGTATTTTCGCACGTGAAGAAACGTGAAATCAGATCTAAATGTTTACTGTGTTGATATTTAAATGTAAGAATTGTAATAATCATCACTGAAGCTTTATTTGGAGCATTATTCTTTTATTAGGTGTTAACTGTGTAAAATGGCTCAGAGGAAGCTTGAATGTTGCTAGAAAGAAAAGACAGAGCAAAAACAGCATCAGACTGTTGGTGTGTAAAATGGATTTACTTTCAGTGAGTGAAAGATGAGTTCATGTCTGCACCAATACTGTGTTCATACAACAGTGAAACTGAATAAACAAGCATGACGAAAACAAAAGCGCCATCTTCTTCCTCTTAATCTTTCCCTTTTCCTTCTTCTTCTACTTCCTTTCCAGTTTCAAAATGTACTCTAATTGTAAGTTATAAGTTAGCGCTGTGATTCTAAGCGTCTGGATGCAAAACATTTGCAAATGGAATTAAAGAAAAGTTTCTTTTGCAGTGATATCACTGAAAAGCCGCGTGAAGTGCAGGAGCAAATAATGGCCAATTCAGACGTGTTCTTGCAAAACGTTATAATCTGCAAACATTAAATAATTTATTTTACAGAAAAAAAGAACGATGGGAAGCAGATTTTGCGGCTTGTGCGTTTCTACGAAATGCATGCAAAACCCAGTTATTGTTTTGTCCAAATATATTTCTTGGGTCCGTCAGAATATTAAAATAAACAAAATAATTGAGAGTGAATAGATCAAACCTTTCGAGCGGTGAAGATAGCTTGTTCAAAATCCTCATTCGCACATAAATCGGCTCTGAAACAAGCCTTAAACGTGGCGAGCGTGTTAAGCAGTGTTATTGTCCCCTCATGGCTCAGATCATTTTAATTGGATGTAAGCCAAGCTATTAAACTCGCTTGTATGAGCTGTGAAAAGGCTAAGACACCAGCAAAAGAGCCAAGTGAGGGCCTTATAGACAAACCTTACAAGCAAATAACGGATACAAAATACATAAACAAGGAGAAAAGTGGACACTGGAAAGCAAAACAAAGCCACATCTTACTGATGGAGATGTTTTTGTCATATCGAGGCTCTTAAGAGTGTTAAAAACTATAAATGTGTTGCTATTTGTCCCAAATTCCAAATGAACACTGGTCCAATGTAAAAGTATTTTAGTGATTAGCACAAATATAGACTTGTGAATAATCAGAAAAAAATAAATTTATAATATGAAGACAATATAAAATATAAAATAGAGAGAGAGAGAGAGAGAGAGAGTATATACGTTTATATATGTTAATATATGTTTTAATTTCTAAAAATAAAAAAATAAAAAAAGTAGGCAAAACTCAAACTGGGCTTTATAATTACATGATAAATGTGTAGTTATATCGCTATATAATAGCAATTTTAATGATAGATAGATAGATAGATAGATAGATAGATAGATAGATAGATAGATAGATAGATAGATAGATAGATAGATAGATAGACACACACACACACACACACACACACTACGCATAGTTTCCCTATCCTATTGTGTTAAATACAGACGTGTAGAGAGAGAGAGATTCTCCAAATATATGATATAAGATTTAATAGTAGGAGTTGGATCTCTCACAATATCTCCATATTCACTCACAAAACTGTAATATATCATCATAAACCATAGTAAACGGTGTTTTATTTTACATTTTCCAGTGAATAGTGCCATATATACTTTGTATATCGGAAATATAAGCTAAACAAAATCGCTACTTTAATTAACTGTGTTTTTGACGTTGAAAAAAAGTTAATGATCAGAAATATTGCTACAGTTCGGTTTAATTAATTACTACATTACTACTAAAATAAAAAATATATTTTATTTACTGTTTAAGTAGGCTAATAATGTCTATTAAAAATTTATTTTAAAGTGAAAACTTCAATTTGTGCACAATAGTTTATTGTGTTTGTCCACATGAATATAATAACTGTTGCTCTTTAGGATAAATGTCGAGAGAAAAGTTCTGTACACTAGTTAAAAGGCGAAAAGAGGCTTAATTTTAATTTCTTAATAATAATAACCATAATATAAAAGAACTGGCCTTGGTTCACGTCTCTATGACTCATAAATGAACTTTGCCTCTGAGTAGGCTGTAAGTTACCTGTAACAAATTTAAGGGCGAAAAAAAGACAAGCTGCAAAGTATGTGTGTTTATGAGCGCACGCGTGTTTTTCCCCTCGTGGTATCTGATATATAAAATAGATTTACGAGAAAGGAAATAGTATCTGTATTTTCTTACCGAATATCCGTTTTGCTTTTTGTTTCCTACAGCATTAGGGCCTAATTGAGTCCCTCTCTTTATGGGGTTTAATTTCCTCAGCGCTACTGTTTCTCTCAGATCTCTGCGTTTGAAGTCGCTCTTCTCGATCACTTTAAACACATCACATCTTCATTTCTCATCGCAAAACAATTTCTTCCTTCCGAAATGCAAGACCGCGGCGTCCCTCGCCGTTTAACTGTGCTGTAAGTCTTTCTTTACACCTGAACATAGAAGACTGAACACAGATTTATGGAAAGAGTTGAGCTTGAACTCTTTAAGCTGAAGGCTTTTCTCAAAACATTATTCCATATAAGGCTCTTTACTAACTTGACCTTCAATTTATGCACGTTCCCGCCCACAGAGACGAACCAAAACACCGGGACTGAACAAAAACTCCTCAGTATCAGCGATTAGCTAGTTTATCTTACAAATGATCTAAAAAAAATAATTCTAATACTACTAAAAAATCACCCAGTGAACCACAATGACGAATTTAACCAGGAAAACTGTGACAGTAATAAAAAAAAATGTGTAGACAATAAAAACCGGAATATCTGTAAAGCTTTATTTGCCCGAATAAGTGACGCGGTTTGAGCTGAACAACAACAACAACAACAACAACAACAACAATAACAACAACAACAACCACAACAACAACCACAAAATCACTGTAATCATATTACATATTAAAGATATAATAATTATAGAGGTTTAAATGACGTGTATCTAGTTTATATAGTGATTTATATAAAACGACACGCAAACTAAACACCAGTAATAAGAATTAGTAAATAACAGCAGCCGGCTAACATTAGCTGCAGTTTTAAATAATGGCGGTTTGCAAATAGTTTGTTGATCATATGCACATAGCTACGTGTAAGTGATACAAGTGATAGCATTATATATAGATACGTATCCATTTCTAGACGTATGCTACCGCTATTATTACCAGGATACTGCAGCCCTGACTGCAAATGAATGAATTAATCAGTTTTCAGACTGATTCACGTTCATCCAGATTATAACACTTAATTATTTTTTTAAAAATTAAATTCCCAGAACTAAACGCTTTCACAAATGACACAGAGTATTCAAGTGCAAGGTTATGACCAATGTCTCGCGCTACGGGACGCCTGAAATGAGATCTCATCGTGTTTAATTTATCTTTGAAAAAAATCAAGATTATTTTTCTGTTAAACACTGAAATGTAGTTTAGAAATTTCAGAATTAAAGAATTCAAGAACAAGTGCCAATATGTACAAGTCGCGGTTATTGTTGTGCTAAATTCTCTAATGATCCTTCCAATAATAATAATAATAATAATAATAATAATAATAATAATAATGAACAAAACGATTTTAAAAGACAGTGGAGTCTTTCACAGCTATAGAAGACAAAATATTAATTTATTATTAATTTTAATTAGTAATAAAAGTCTGAAAAAGACGATTTTAAGACTTAATATTATCTTATGTTAATAATTTATGTTCCGTTATAGCTGATTGATACAATACTTGAAAGAGAAAAAAGAATTATGAAACATATTAGTTATAAAATGATAAATTCTAATATATTAAGTATATTATAAACATCAATTTTCATCTTTTTATACTGTTTCATTAAGAGTTGATCATCTCTTTAGATAACTGATCATTTCTGTTTAAATATTGCTTTTAAAATAAGTTATTATTATTATTATTATTATTATTATTATTATTATTATTATTATTTCCTCTATCCACCGACAATAAATAACTGTTCTAAATAACTGTACTAAATCTGTAAACATATGACGTGATGCACTCTACGCTCATAATTAAGAAATTATTTGAGAAATTCTAAATTATTTGAGAAGTGCATTTGTGTTGTGATATAAGCTGGAAGTTTGGAAGTGAAAGCTTTTGAGTGAAGACGTATTTACCAAAATTTCCACACAGCATTTGACCAAGTCCTAATGATTTTGTTCGTTTGTCCCTAGATCATTTTAATTTTTTATGTACACGATTCTCAGGCTTTCATTTTATGACTCTTTTATTGTTTCTCCTACTTTTTTCTTTACTTCATATTTACGTGACACTCAGTGTCGCTCATTATATACCACTGCTCAAATGTGTAGTCCTACTAGAAGAAAATTCGTAAGTAAAAAATAGGGGAATATTTAGCATCTGCCCTGTAGTGTACATTCTGAATATTTGTATGTTTTACAAATGAACTTTTTTTTTATAGTGATTAAGATTTCTTTTTAATTTAGTAAAAGGAGTAGAATTGTAGAAACACTAAGAAACAGTGTAGTTTAGTAACATTATGACACACACACACACACATACACACACACACACGACACAGACACACACACACACACACGACACAGACACACACATACCCATTAGCGCGCTAGTACAATGCAATATCTCAAAACATCTCACAAATCTCAAAACCATTCTTATCAGAGGCACAAATAAGCAAGTCATTTTTTATTTATTGGCAAATTAAATGAAATTTTCTGTGTTTAAAAAATATATATATATTTTTTGTGCATATGCGCGTTCCTTTAGCTATTTTCCAGTTAGCTTCATCTGCACGTCCAGTTCACGCCTTTTTTGGGAGTGATATTACAATAGTAAACCAAAAACACGCATGAGAAATGCGTTAATTTACGTTCATTTTCGTTTTTGATAAATTTTCTGATCACACAAGCACACCAATCCTAATCTCATAAACTGTTTCTCTGATACTTTATAACACTTCCAATACACTAACGCTCTTTGACACACTCACATACACTTACACACACCATTTATTTCTTCATAAATGCTGTTTTAATTAGCTCCTGAGTTAAATAATGTTTGTAAAAGATATAAAATTAAAATGCTGATCAGATAGACTAGAAGCAGGCTTGGAAAACACTAATCTAACATACACTGTAACCTCACAAAGAGCGTGAATTAATTAGATATTTGCTGAATCAGACGTGTTACATAAATAAATAAATAAATAAATAAATAAATAAATAAATAAATAAATAAATCGTGCATATCAGGTAGATTAAAAGCGTAGGATTAGACTGCACTAATCTAAGACATCTCTTTGTTTTCTCTTTTCTATCTTTTCTCCCTTTTCTTCCTCTTCTTTCATCCTTCCTCCCTCCCATTTCCACATTCAAGGTCTTCGTCAAAGGCACAGATCAATGACCACAGACAAACCGCCATAAAGTGGCCTAAGTCCGTCTCAAAGTCAAAACCGCAGCCATAAAGTACTTAAAATGCACGAAAACCACCAAATGACCAAAATGCCACAGACTGAGCAAAACTAACAAAATGAGGAATGCTGAGCTGGAGGTAGAAAATTACAATCCTGTCCGCCGAGGCCTTAGTGAAGAAGCACAGAAAACGTGAAGAAAGCTAATGATGCACGAAAATACTGCGCTATCGCACAAAATCTCCACACGACAACAACGTGATCTCAGCAGAAATTCATCGACATTCCAACAAATCTGAGCCATGGAGTTAGATATTTTGCGAATGAAGTCGTAGGACAAGAAGCCAAACCTCATGGCCTTCACGGTACACTCATCTGCTCAGCTTTTCAGACGATCGGCTCGAATCGTGACTTACAATCGTGAACAAAAACAGGAAAATAGACAACCAGCTTTTTGGTTCATCTTTTCTATAGAAATGTGTAACAAACTCTTAAGTGCGCATATTTCTGGGTAAAAGTGCTCAGCCCTGACTGTTGCAGTGCTATTCTCTTTTCAGTAAAGCTTAGTTTATAATACAGTTTCTTATTCATGAGTATTGTTATGAGTAAAATGATTCATTTAATGCAGAAAATGGTGGCGAGTAAATCCAGAGACTCTTTTATGACCCTATAGATATATAGATATAAAGCATAAAGGTATATCCGTAGACACCTCGCTTTCTTTCTACAATAATGTCCCTGTTCTCCTCACCACAATGTCATCACAGACCTTCAATAGGAAATGACTTCCACCTTGCTACTGCACGAGTAGATGAATGAAATATTAATAGATTTAAACAAACATGGGTGTGAGATTTATCCGCAGGGTTGGGAAAATATTTTTTTCAGTTTCGCTTTTAATAATAAATGAATTTGCATGTGCGGTTTGAGTCAAACGTGCGTTTGGAATATGATTAGACTTTTTTATAGTGATGTGGCTGTACAGTTACATGTCTAACTGTATAGTCCAATTATTAGGTGTCTATTTAAAGAAGTAGCAAATTAAAAGTTTTCACAAGCTGTTTTCATCGATTGGCAAAGAGCAGGTCACTAAGTATTTATAATAAAACTTCAGTAATGCATTTCACAAAAATGCTGGCAGTCAGTGTAATTAGCACACACACACACACACACACACACACACACACTACATCAGACCTGTTTCTGTCAGTGCTGGAGGAAGAATGCTCGAGTAAACCTGCTTGCATTAACAACACACCGACACTGAGGTGCGTCTGGCATCACAACACGCTGAGAAACGCTGTGATTTACACAAAGCCGTTTGCCTTGTTGTGTTTTTTTTTTTTCTTTAGTCCTAAGAGAGGCTAAGATAAAGATAAAGATGAAATATACTTTATGGATCCCATAGGAAAGTTGTCCTGGACTCAGCATTGCTGCTCGTCTGTTGAAGCCATATCACAAACTACAAAAACACCACTCTTCAAAATGTCAAGCTTATAAATAATATAACCTCACACAAATCTAATCAAATCTAATCTACACATAATAATATTGCGAAAACCAAATCTCATCGTGTAGGAAACAATTAATCATACATAGAACATGTATAACACACACACACACACACACACACACACACCAGAGTAATATATCTACATCGAAAAATTAATGACTTACATGTGCTGCATAGTCGTCCATCGTGACTTTAATAATAATAATTGTTAACATTACATGTAGCTCATCTTAGGATTTAACATAGTTAAAGATAATCTCACGCAGATTGATGATTTTTTTTTTTTTTAGAAAATAATAGTCTTATTGTCTTATAATATCTTGTTGCTCATTTCTGAAAATAAATAAATAAATAAAAAAACGCACGTTATCTCAAAACTCGTCAAAACGTAAACTCCTGAGTCAGCATATTATAGATCTTCACTGCATATGTATTATTTTATTGCGTCCTCTTTGCAGTCTTGTAAAAACATTGAGCACTGTGCCCAGTTTACATAAAATTAGCAATAACAGGACTTGATGTTATCTTTTCTTTTCGCCTGCCGGTGCCTCATATAATGATTTGTTTGCAAAGGACACAGCAGCTCTTGAAACTGTAGTCATTTAAACCTTCTAAAAGTTTAGTTTTGATTATACAATTAATGGAAAATAACAAACGGTAACGTTAGTAAAAATAAGCGTTGAGTTTTTATAGATCAACTAAGAAAATTTAAATCAACGAAATGACAACAAAGACACTGGAAAGAGATTTTAATAGACAGGAACCGCACATTTATACTTACAGGCTGTCATTAATACTGTTTTAACAAAGAAGGTGTCGCTGAACAAATATACGAACAGCAGGATCGTCACATTAAGCAATAGGAGAACACATTATATTTCATCACAGTTTTCTATACAAACTTTTTGGGACAAAATAGAGGACAAAGAGCAGCAGAACCATTTAAATAAGCTACTAATACATGCAAATACTGCGCTATAGTACAAGCTTTTCTCGTTCCCTCTACACCACACTGTGACTTTAGTATTATAAGGTGCTCGCATTCTGTCATTTATTCTTAATGCTGCTAGGTGGAACCTTATAACACTAAAATCAAACATACAACACGATCTCACGACAAATTCATAGGTATTCCAACCAGCCAGATTTGGTAGAGATGAAGTGGCAGACATCACAGCTTAGTCTGTCAGGAAAAAAAAAGGTTTTTCAAGGTTTTTTTTTTTTTTTTTTTGATAGGTAAGGTTTCTGTAGGTTCCTAAGAAGGCTCCTGTTTGAAACCCTAACAGGGAAACACTGTGTTTATGGGTTTCTCCAGAGGGATAACCAAAGAACTTTGAACCTTGAAGCGTTTTCTACTTGACTTTTTTCACCCCTAAGTGTGTGATCATTCATAGCTTTTCAGATTTTTTCAGCTGGCTTGAATTCTTATGAATTTACGATCGTGAAAAGTTTTGGAAATAAACAATGAAATGCATAGACACAGCAGATTTCAGTTTGTCAATGATGAGCAACGACTCACTGCAAATGCATAGAAATATTTAACAAATCTGTGAGCGTGCATGGCTCTGGCTCTTATTGCTCAGCCATGACTGTCGCGTTGCAATACTCTTCCAAATCAAACACAGTGAATCTTCAGGCTCGTGATTTAACTGCGCTGAGTGAAATGTGTTTAATACAGAAACTGATAACTTAAAAACAATCCAAAGACCGTTTCATAACCTTATATACTGGACTAGAGAAGGCGCCATTTTGTAAATTAACACAGTAAAGGAATGTTTTCTCAACGAAACATATATTAATTAATTTGCTTACATGTAGCCTGTAACCTAAACCTCCTAAAAGAAGATACACGTCTTGTTTAAATACTTGTGTGAATAATATATGCCGTGTAATAGTGGGTATTATCGCAGTAAACAATTCCTGTTGATAAATATTCGAATAAAATAATAATTTGATAAAAAGTAACTATAATAATAATAATAATAATAATAAGAAGAAGAATAAGAAGAAGCATTAACAGGAGTAATAGGAATAATAACTAAGCACAAATTCGAAGCCACTTGTCAAAATGGCAGCGGGGGAAAAGATATAAATATGGATCAGTTTATTGGATTATACTTTGTCTCTACTTTGGGTTGCAGTAACTTTTAGGATTTTCGAATATAGCCACACTCCTACACACATTCATTTCAGGTGTGCTAATGCTAATGCTGCAACAAAAAAAAAATCCAGATATTATTATTATTAATTCATAAATGTGCCACCTGGTGTTTGTTCACTTTAATTATTCCTAATTAACCTTCCGTTCAGACTCATTATCAACTCTGACGCCTAAAATCTAAAACACAACAACCCAATTTATCACGTCAGTACATCAGTTTTGGAGGTTTAGAAAATTAACATAAATTAACATACAGTGGTCTTGATTAAACGCTGTAAGAGACTTCAACACTGATGCGGGAAATTTTAATGAATGTAGTGTTTCACGTTGACTATTAATGAATTAATAAAGACACTATTTAAAAAAAAAAAAAAAACAATGAATCATTTAAGAGTTCTTTGGATAGTTAAGGGTTCTTAGCTTCCTTCGGACCCATTGCACTCATTTGTAGGCTTCCACATAGAACAGCTCCATAGAACCGAAGAACTAGATTTATTAAGAGGTCCAGATTTATAATTACTTTGTATGAATGTGTAATTTATTTCAGATTTTTAAAAACGATTTATTTTAGCATTGGGTCTTTCGCTGTGTCATGCTATAGGTTACCAATGCACTTTTTATTTATTTATTTATTTATTTATTTATTTATTTATTTATTAAACATAAGAGAGCTCATATTTTGTTTTATAAGGCGCTTATACATTCCACAAGGTGTTCAATCTTCTACCTTGAACATGCTAAAATGCTAACTACTATTTGCTTGTAAACTAAATGGCATAGACTCAAGTTTCAAAAGTGTGCTAATAAGCTTGTTGGCAAAAATAAGTATTATTTACGCATGAAAAACGGAATTGTGCGCACATTTTGCCTGCGCCCTGCAGAGTTAAAGCAGTAGAGAGAAGAGATGAGGTAACAGATAAAAATCCTGGATGAAAATTATGCAGTATAAAAGAATTAAAACACTCGAAGTGTTCAAGACTGCACGGCGTAACACTACGCATTTTGCAGTTGGTGTATTAAATGTGACTTGTACAAATGTGAGCTAATTTTAACATTTATTTTACTTTGAATTTTGTAAGTAAAGATTTCGGTGTTGAATTTCTTAGAAGACGGTTATTAATTTAACAAAGGGAAACTTTTGAAAGCGACCTCGTATGATGAACTCCAACATCAGTATTAGTCCAGATTACTTGGTTTGATTTGTTTATTTGCTTGTTTGAATTGACTCAGAAAAAACAACAACCTTTAAATGGTTCTATTTGGAACCCGGTAGGAAATCACTCAGCTGTAGGGTTCTACCTGTAAGGGTTCTAGAAAAGGGACACCTTAAGGGTTCTAGATGTCTGCGATTGAGGCGTTTAATATATCTGTTAATCAAATCTAAATCTATTCCAGTCGTCTTCTAGTCTAACTTTGTAGGTGTTTTAACTTGGATGTTAACTCTTACAGTGCTCACTTGTGGCCAAGAGTTAATTCGACTCTAGAGGAGTTAATTCAACACTGGCACTTGGACTTTGCGAGTTAAGAGCGCTGTAGTTTTTATCCAGCACTCGGGATTTCGCTGTGTATCTGCGTCCTGAAGTGGAAAAGTTATAACAATTCTACAGCTTTAACACCTACAAAACTGAACTAACACTTTTTCACAGTGCTTTCTTAACACTTTCAGTGTTTCTATAAACCCACGTGAGCAGAAACGAACACCCCTGATGTCAGTTCTACACTGTAAGAGTTATTTAAACACTGGATTTTTTTTGTTTATTTGTTTGTTTTGTTTTGTTTTTGCTGATATTTCATGCACTGCTTTTCTTTCCCTAAAAGAAAGACAGAGCTTGCTCTCTCAGCATCAGTCTTTTCTTCTTCATGCGTCGGTTTTGAAACCAGATCTTCACTTGTTGGTCGGATAAATTGAGTCGGTCCGAAAGCTCCTTCCTCCGCTGCCTCGTTATGAATTCGTTGAGCATGAACTCGCTCTCGAGCTCGGCCAGCTGCAGTTTGGAATAGGGCTTGCGCTTCTTCCGGTTCCGCGCGTGCGCCGGATACCACGGAGCACCTGAGCACAGGTAAGGGGGAGAAAAAAAGCAAGCTGAGAAATCAACTAGTATTCAGTAATAGTTCTGTTTAATTAGTGAGTCTCAGGCTCATCATATGATTTAATTTAATTATGTTGGAATAAACTAAGTTTCTAAAATCTGAAGACGTCTCAGGGTTTAATAATCCTGCATTACAGAAGACTGCTGTATCCACTGACTCGACTGAACATGTCAGCAACTACAGAACATTTACTAAATATAGATAATAACTTTTATAGAATAAATTGCATTTTGCATTTTTGTAGTGCTCGACACTATTAAAACATTAGCTGTCATTTCAAATTTATATTTTAGTGGAATATTATATTGTCTGCTTCTTTAACATTATACGTTTAATATAAAATAACATTTAAAAAAATAAACCACTGTGCATTTACAAAAAAAAAAAAAAAAAGTTTTTGACAAACCAATCTGTACAGTGGGGTCGTCTTATTTACTGAAGAAACAAAATAGAGCTATATTAGCATGACCACGACTTGCTCTGGTGTTTGTGTGTGTGTGTCTGTGTGTGTGTGTGTGTGTGTGTGTGTGTGTGTTTGTGTGTGTGGGGGGCGATGGGGCAGTGGATATTTGGGTCTCAATACAAAGTTAGCTTAAAAAATTTCTATCATGTACATAGTCACTAGCAATATTATTTACCTTTAGGAGAGAAAAAAAAACTTTTCTGATACTTTTAGTCTCGGCACCACTGCGAAAAAAAAGAAAATATTCCGGAATATTTTCATGAACAAAGTCATAATGTTTACCGGGCTCTGTTTTTTCACCTCTCTATATCTTGTATCTTGTTTTATTGTCCAATAATCGTTTACGGTTGTATAAAAAGCTAAGTGTACTGGGGAAATGTTTTTCTAATGCCTCCCCTAGTGGTAGTGGTGTCTTTGCCAGTGCCATGTTTTTGTGTTTTCGTCCCTTTTTTCATTGCACTTTTATTCTGTCTCAGCATGACGGAGATTTAATAGAGAAACAGCAGTGCAGAGAAACAGCCAAGCTATTGTTACAGGCTTTCATGGAGATAAATGTGTGCGTTTGTAGTCTTGTAAAAATCATGGAGATTTGTTTTATTTGCACTGCACATATTACCGTCTCTGTAATGCTGAGACGACTATAAGTGAACACATATTTGAAAAACAGAAAGCATAACATCAGCTAAACTTAAGCTTCCTCACCTCCACCTTGGGTTGTGCTGCATGCGTGAGATGCTAAGGAATGAGCGATGCTGCAAGACACTTTTTCCGTTTCGTGGAGCGATGACCCAGACTCCGACTGCATGGAGTGACAGGATGGAGGATTCTGGCTCATTTGCTCTGCAACATATCCGTAGCCCATCATGCTAGCATCTGCCAGTCCGTGCTCTCTCACTACGGGCACAGAGGAGTCGTCTCTCGCCCTGTCATCTCGCTTAACATTGGCACAATTCTCCCGGATGTTACCTCCTCCACCTCCACTTCCACTGTAAAAGCATTTGCTCTCTTCCTGCCGCGCAATCTCGCACGCTCGGTTAAACGTGGGGTTCAGGGACACCGGGTTGCCAAAAAACGGCTGCATGTATCCGTTGCACGGCTCCGGTTGAGTCCAAACATTGTCCCGTCTCGCGTAAGGGAGGGAAGGAAGAGTCGCAGATGACCGGAAGTTGTGGAGGTAAAACGCGTCTCCGGTGTGGATGTTCACTAAAGGTCCCACAAACCCGCTATTGAGGAGGTTGTGCTCGCCCATTTCGCCGGGCCTGAGCGCGAGATTCTAGTTTATAGCCGAATATCTGACATTTAACGTCGTTAAAACGAGAGGCGCGTGCCATTGGCCAAGATACGCAGTCACGTGACGCCAATGGGCTCTCCTTTGCCACCCAACGGAATCCGTTTTCTTGACTAAAGAAAAATGTTGACTAATGGAATTTACATGTTAATTTAAAGCGCGTGGTGAGCAGATTTTAAAACTGTGAGCATATTATATTTGAGATAGATAGATAGATAGATAGATAGATAGATAGATAGATAGATAGATAGATAGATAGATAGATAGATAGATAGATAGATCATGATACGTCACTATAGGTATATTTATATTCTGTGTAAAGGTAAAAGACTCCACTGTATCATTTAAAAGGCTTTGCTGGACAGGTGTTTGTTACAGCATTTATACTTTTGTTTGGAAGACATAACCGCCATTTTAATAACTTTATAGTGAAGGACTTGGTTTTAGATCAAACTCCAAATAAATTGAATGTCACATAAAGTGGAGAGGCCTCCATTTTACAAGCCAATATTAGGGAACAGACAGATGGCTAAAGCCACACACTCATCTGATACTTTACAGTAACGGGGTCATCGACAGCTCTGTAAAATAACTGCACTTAAGGCGGCGGTGGATTTTAAGAGTGCGGCTTATATTTCTATTTTTTTACATTAATCTTCAGTAGATATCCTATAAAACAGTAACAGTTGGTCGTATAAAGAATCCCTACACTTCACTTAGTTTACAAGTGTGTGAACAAAACCCCAAGACATACATTTAATATATCTAATTAATTAAGGTGTACAACAATAAAGGATTTATACACACACACACACACACACACACACACACACACACACACAAAGCAGAAATGTACACAATCCTGATGGTCAAATTCCTGGAACGTTATCATGGCGACGGGGTGTTTCATTCTAATCAAGATATTAGACTCGCAGTGACCAACTTTACAGCAATATCATGATTCCTTTCACTTTTTTACTCATAAAATGAAAAGTAACTCATCTAACACGATTAATTATTACTGACCGCGCAATCAGCAGATTAGAAAAAGTGTAGTTTCAGGCCAAAAAAAGAAAAAAAAAAGGCCTCACTTTCTCTCCTCTTAGCCTCATCAGCTTATACTCGGGCCGGACTTTATCTCTTGCAAATAATTTGTCCATAGCATTAAAAACATAGAATAAACATGCAGTTGTGTAATACACAATACACAAAAACATTGTATATTAAATCCGACAGTAGCGTGCAAACGTTTCATCACCATTTTGTCAGCGTATATTCGGATTTTGAACATTTTTCTGTTGACACTAAACACGTCATGCATGTGGATGAAATAACATGCAACATGCATACTGTATATTTCCTGTTACGAGCTCGTTTGTGAGATTGGACAGTGAATGAACATTTTTACTCTTAGAGCTGCTTATAGGTCTACAAATATATACAAAGATAAATAGTTTGTTTATCGTGCACTACAAAAACTTTATTTCACTAATAAATTCGTTTATAGAATAGCATGGGATGTTATTAGGATATATGAAGCGTTGTTATTGGCTATGTCGATGGAATAAGCAGCAATTAATAAGTCTCAGATGAGCACATACGCAGGGTATAATTAAAAACAGAATAAATTAACATCGGTCAGGATCAGTGAGCCTACTGATCCCTGTGCTTAGATTCTCTCTCTCTTTCTCTCTCTCTCTCTCTCTCTCTCTCTCTCTCTCTCTCTCTCTCGCTCTCCCATCCCACGGGTCCTCAACAGCCACTTAAATACAAACAACTGAAAAAGTAAAGACGTTGCTGCTAAAATACTTAAGCTAATTCACAACACAAAAACAAAACTGTAATAAAGATGAATACTATTTGTGAAAAATCGAACCTTATCGTGGACTTGAAATAAAAAGCGGCATCAGAATGAGTTTTATTGGGTTCATTTACGAGGAATTTGCTCCACACTGAGACACACATTGTGAAAAATAGAAAAAAAAGTGAAATAAAAAAGGCGAGTACTGCATGTAGAGATAGTAAAGTGATTAAATATGAGTTAGCAAGCAACTTACTAGTGCAGATATCTGGTGTAGGGAACTTTCTCACATCCTCTCGACTCTTCCATGTGTCCGGGAAATCATGATGTTCTTCCAAAAATATTCCGCAAAGAATTCATCACTCACGAGCATTCTCGCGAAAAGCGTTCCATGGTTAAAGTTTTCTGAAACTTATGTGATGTTTCCTCTCCTCAGCTTTTACGTTATTCCTCTTCCTTCTTTCCTACTTTCCTTTTTTTTCCCTTTCTTTTCTTTTTTGTTTCTTGAAAGAGAAGAAGCTTTTCTCCTTCTCGGCGCCTCGTCCAGTTCAAGGTCACTGTCTAGTGCACTGAAGTCCAGACACCACAAAAGTGTCAACAAAAGGGTGTTTCCTTCCCCTGCTTTAACGCTGTTTTTGTGCAGTTGTGAAAAGTTATGAAGATGGTATTTTTCCTGCAAATCAAACAGAAATGGAAATGGTGCAAAACAACTGATATTTAGACTTTAAATTTTACAATTATTTAGCTAATTAGGCTTTAACTGTTAAAGTCCTGTTCAACAAAAGACAAGAATTTTTCATGCTGTAGGAAACATAGCCTGTATATATATATATATATATATATATATATATATATATATATACTGTAGCTAAACAAAAAGATATAGCAGACCCAACTGCGATATTTACATCGTCATTTGCGACTTACATTTTTTTTAATTTAGTCATATATGTGTAGCCTATTAGGCAATTTGACATGGGATGAAGATTATTCAGAACGAAGAAAAAACACAAAGTAAAACTAAAAAGAAAACGACAGGTTTTAATATAGCGACACTGTTTTCAAACCCCAATACTACTATTATTATACAACTATAATGATTAAATAAACAGCAGGGATTGGCTGCTCATAACACAACACAAGCCTACATCATTTTAGCGCTTTGTTACTGTCTTCCTTTTGTGTGAATGGCAGTCATAAGCAGAAAATAAAAGGTTTAACTTTGCTAAAACTACGCAAATGTGTGATTTTAAATCTGTTAATATCAAAACGTTTTATTTTTTAAAGTTATTATTTAATAATATTTGGAAATATCTTTCATTTTGACATAAAGGAAGCTTTGTGAAAAGATGAACCTGAAATAAAGCTGATTTTCACACTACACAACTTCACTATGCTTTATTCATGTACATTACAAATGTAATAATATATAATATACTATGCTTTCAGAATATTTGCTATAAATTACAACAGTGCGCTTTTTTTTTTTTTTTTTTTACGAATTATAGTGAGCAACATTGTGAAATGGTGAGAAACATTGCCTACGAAACGCTAAGAAACACTTGAAATGTGTAGATGTACATAATATGGACATAAAAGCTTTACTTTTAGCCACTCTTCATACTGAGTGTCTTATAGAAGAGAAGCATGTTATTAAAACTGAGATATAAATCATTTCTGAATTCCTGCGTCATCATATCATAACCTGTAAAAAGATACAGTCTTTCAGTTATTATATCTGATCTTCTACTGTCAGGTGAGCTTAAATGCAGTAATGCTCAGATAACCTAATAATCTTTTTTTTTTAAAAAAACAAAAAAAAACTCCCCTTTATGTTGTCTTGACTTGCTGTTTAATGAAGACAATTTGCTCAAAAACAAAAATCTTTTAAGAGAGTGCAGTTACTCACATTGGCCACCAGAGGCTGTCGTGCACCATCATATAGACTCAGACTCCCCAAAACAGAGCTACTGCTGAATATTCTTGCTGTGTGTGTGTGTGTGTGTGTGTGTGTGTGTGTGTATGTGAGTGTGTGTATTGATGATTGATCAGCTTCAAACATACAAAATAAAAATTGCTTAACATCTTAAAAAAAAAAAAAAAACATGTATCAGCTTAAAAACAGTCTACCGTCAAGCAAATGTTTATTATTAAACCCTACAGTATTACAGTATTCATGAACCTTGAATGTACGACTTAGTTAATATTTTTATCTTAGTTCAATTTTTTAGGTAAGGTAAAAGCTTACAATTTGCATGGGAATGCACAAAGAAGGAGTGAACCAAAAAACCAAAAAAAAAAAAAAAAAAAAAAAAGAGAGAAAAATATTAATTTTTTAAAAAAGCGTAAAATAAAAGAAAGAAAAGAAGTTGCCTTATAGTCAGTTATAATAATTATAATAATGTATATGACACCATTCCTGAAGAACTCCTTTCAGTCACGGAATTGTAAAGAAGAAGAAGAAGAAGAAGGATTTGCTATATTAGTGTGATCATTTATAAACCGTATTGACTTTAAGACATTCTTTAGAATCTGTAATTCTGGATAAACTCCTGCAGCAGCTCATCAAAGCACCATAACAACCAGTAAAGCTTTATCAAAGAGATAAACCTACAAATCAACTATCACTCCTTTTCAGTATATTTCTGTAGTTTATGAAAGTATAAGAAGCAGGAGCGTGTTTGTCTTTACACTTATATAAGCTTATTTGATTTGGTTTAATTTGATTTGATTTCTAATTTGATCCGATTTAACAAAAACAAGAAGGAAAATTAAAAATGCAGTTTGACGTAAGACGACGTTCGGTGTTTATTAAAAGCAAAAGCATAAGAAATGTGTGACTTTATCAGAAAGCCTTAAATAAATAAAACATAAGCCCTTTACAGTGCTCAAGCCTGAGAGCTGAAAGAAGACGTTTCATCCATTATTAATAACGCAAAGTCGTCCTTATGTGCACGTGACTAAAATGTAAACAATGTTGAAAACTGAACCCTCCATTTTCTTTCTTTCTTTCTTTCTTTCTTAATTTATTAATACTTACCAGTCACAGCTAATATTAACTGAGCTGCCAGTTCTGTTTCTACCTTTTATTCTATTGTACTATTTTTTTTTCTATTTAATTTTTTTGCTTTATTCAGTACACATTCCTAACAGCTGATCTAATATCTAAAATAAAATCTAATTTAATATTATCTTTTATGTATGTAAGTTGAAGGTAATTAAATATTATAATGAATACATCGTTAATCGAACGCCATTTGCGCATCATAATCACAATATTTTGGACAAATCTGGAACAGCTTTTCTTTTCAGCTGTGTTCAAGTAATCTTAACATAATCATGTTTTATGTAAACCAGATCCCAAAGTGCCATTATGACACAGAGGTTTATGTGTTTTATGTGTTTAAGTGCTACCAGACTGTGACTTAGTGAAAGTCTGCTGATTAAAGTCAGAATTAAATTCAGTGTTAAAAGTTGAAAGACAGTTTGCCAAATAAAAAAACATGATATTTTCTAATGTCATCATTTAACAAGTATAATGTTGTTTCAATTCTGTTCAAATGAATTTCTTTTTAAAACACACACACACACACACACACACTATGCTGAAACATATCCCAGTGAATTATCTGCACAATGAAATTCATTTTGAATTAATTCTCTTTAAAAGAAAATCCACAGGAGCATTCAGTGTGAATGTGAACGCTATTCGCAGGCAGCTCAGTACCTCAGCACTCTCTCACACGCCATTTAAGTAAATAAACATGCAGAGATCTTGTACAGCCATCAGTAGAAATCTGAATTAAAGAGATCTGTCGTGCATAATAATGAATCCCAGACACACTTACCTGTTTTGGGTAAAAATCTAAATGTCCTGCTCATCACACACTTCCAAACTCCAGGCTTCTCAAAATAGCAGTGTCTTGGAAACTCGCTGTTTGGTTAAAGTCCTGTTTCCATGTTGGCACTTCCATTATTTGTCTTTCTCGTCGGACATTAAATCTCGACATGGAGGAAAAAAAGAGACTTCACAGCTCCAACTTGTCCAAGTCAGTGTGGCTTTCAGGCTGTGCGTGTCTTTACCTGTTATCCGCCATCAAAATACCACACTATATGACCTGAGGTCGTGTAAAAACACTGATTTTACACGCTGCGTTTACACTTAATAAAAGAATGACGAAGAGGAAATAAAGCAGAGTTTTAGCGCAGTTGGACTCTGAGTTTCTGTTCTATAGGACACTCAGTACGAAGAGAGGCTAAAAAAAAGAAAAGAGAGTTATGAGTTGAGAAGATGAGATGTTGGGCTGCGAATAAAGTATAATATAAAATAAAATAAAAAATCATACATATAATTAAACAGTCAAAGTGATTATGGAGCTTTTAATGTGCTCCTATTGGACTGGATGTGAATATTTTTCAGTAGAAATGGCTCTTTTGTACCGAGAGGAAACCCATACTTCCTCTGTTTTCTGTGCTTGTGTGTGTGTGTGTGTGTGTGTGTGTGTGTCTCAAGGTCAAAGACTGCATAGTCATGGTCAAGGGTATCCAAAACAGTCGCAGAAATACACAATAGATGGCGAGACTGACTTTAAGGCTGGTTTTTTTTTTTTTTTATAACCTGCTAATAGCAAAGTAGCACAAATGAGGAATTCGGAAAAGTCACGTTAATGACGTCACACCATCAACTTTAGTGTAATATACAAATACGAAAAGGTGATTATGTTAAATATTTAAATAAAGGCATTACGTTATTCAGTATGCTATTGCGTAGTCCAAACATCAATTCACTTTATATTTTTTTCAGTCGTAAATATCAGATGAAGATCAGTGTTCTGTGTGTGAGATCTTAGAAGCGTAACACTGCATTTTATCTGTTAAACTTAACCCGAAAAGAAAAAACGTATTTCTTTGATATAGAAAGCTTTGTAAACACTGCACTGGGATAAAGTGTAATCATTGTCTTGATGAAGTGATTTAGAATATTTTCAAGTGAAAAAAGACTGAAAATGGACTTTAGTGTTTCAGTCCAAACTCTCTGCTGTATTTCCTTGAATTCCTCAAATGAAATAAAAGAGTTTGATTTGATTTTGATCTTGTGGGAGCTTTATCCATGACTGATATATCCTAAAATCTCTAATCTGTAATCCACACTCTTATAGTATTTAGCACTCTTAAGGGTTCTTTGATTATTCTTCTGGAGAATTTAAATTTCCTGTAGAGTGTTACAGAGTGTTTCTCTGTCAGAAAGGGATGGAAACACAAGACTTTTAGCACCGAAATAATCCTTATTTATTCAACGAACCCTTTAAGAACAGCTGCAGAGCGCTTTTTTTTTCCTGAGAGTAAAATTTCAAATTTTCTATAATTTTCATGTTTAATTTGTGTGTGTAAAGTGTCTGTATAGTGTCATTATTATGATTATGATTGTTGTTGTTGTTGTTGTTGCTTACAAAACAGAAAGAATAATACTATGCTGACTATATTTTACTAAAGGAAATAAACCGATAGACCAACAGCGGTCTCAAATTATTCAGAAAATGAGCTTCATATAAATAAAACCCTCATTAACATAAACCTTTTTTTGATTTGATAAGTTTATGAATAATAAATACGTTTCTACACAGAGAGTTATCCCCTCATGTATTCTGAATAAGTCTGAATTAGACTATAATCTTTATAAACTTACATTTAAAGAAGGTTTCACACACACACACACACACACACACACAATGACAGACACGCTACACAACCAAATGGAAATTATGCATTAATAAGCAATACTCTTTAATATCCACAAGGCAATAACAAAACATTCCAGTTTCATGACAGAGAAACATCCTTCAATGAGAAAAAAAAAAAACGAGAATGACATAAAATACACGATAAAATAATAGCAATTTACACTTCCTATCGCACGAGAGAGTCTTAATTAAATAATAATTATGCACGGCACTGTACAATATCACAGACGCAGCCTTGCAGACCTGCACATTTCGGGCCCGACACAAGACACACTGAGCTTTTTAGAAACGTGAGATTTATGAATATTTATAAGTAGATTTTTTTTTTCCAACCACTTCTCACGCAAACTTTGTTTCACAGGAATGAACTGAAGCAACGCGCACTGACTTTAAACCCCACTGATCTTAACTGTTCGGAACTTTACACACGAGTGAGAAGTTTGATGAAACAAAGCGAGAAGAAAACCCCAGTTTGATTTCCTTTATACAATTAAAGCCACTGAAACCTTTAAAATTTGACTTTTGCTTTGAGGAGATCGGGAAATGTGTTAGGCCAGATCTTACCAGATAAACGAGAACTAGAAGTTACTATTTGTTTGTTTGTTTGTTTGTTTGTTTAACAGGAAATTGGTTCCTGTAGACTGAAGCTACTCGCATATTTGAATAATTGATTCTGGGGGTTTTTGTTGGTTTGAACTCACACAATGCTGATTTCTGAGTGGCTGGGATAATCACAATTTACCAAAATGTCATCAATACATCAATAGATATGTCAATAAGGGGTTATTAATCTGCATTTTTAAAATCTTATTTTTATTTTCTGTTTTATTTTTACAGATTACTGTAAATATACTCCTCAGGTAGCGTGCATGTGGGCGCTTGACTTCGACTTGCAGACGGTTTTCTTTTCTTTTACACGTCGGTTCTGAAACCAGATGGTAACTTGTCTCTCTGAGAGGTTAGTCATGGTGGAGATCCGTCGTCGTTTATCTTTGGTGATGAATTTGTTGGACGCGTACTCCTTCTCGAGCTCTTTTAGCTGGATCTTGGTGTAAGGCACGCGCTTCTTGCGGCCTCGTCGGTAGCTGCTGACTTCAGGTTGCAGTGGCACAACTTCTGCAAAAGAAAATAAAAAATAAAACAGGTATAAGACATAAAACAGCACATCAGGATAAGCAAAATGGACAGCCTGAAGGTAACAGGGCTCTAATTTTGTTCTTAATATTTAGTCAAATTCAACATTAAAATCCCTGTTAGGGCGGAAACTCTCATCACACTGCTGAGTTTGGATCATCAGACAGGAGCTTGGGGAGAAAGTGAGCACTAATATCACTCAGTGTGGTGTATATAAAAGAAAGAAATAAATAACAGGCGCTGTTTTACGGTGTCATGTTAATAGACGGTATTACAGAAGACAATAGTGAGACAAACTGTAGCCCATTAAGCGCGTCCAGTGACCGCAGGGGATCTGCCACCTGGAAAACATCCAGCTTTTTTTGGTTTAAAGGAAGAAGGGGGACCGACCATCAGCTATCTCTCTCTCTCTCTCTCTCTCTCTCTCTGTGTGTGTGTGTGTGTGTGTGTGATAACTTCAGAACATCCTTTGAATAAATGTGCTGTGGGCTCTAAGCAGGATTAAAGCGAATCACAGACAGCGGGAAAATAACCTCTGGAGCGGTTTTTAACAGTGTGTACTACAGAGTTTAATCTGCTTACACACACACACACACACACACACACACACACACGCACACACACAGGCCTCTACACACAGGGCTACAGGCCCATGGCTAGTGCTCTCTCTATGCCTGTCTCTGAAATCTTAGCACAAAAAATACCACAAAAATAATATTAATAATAAACACATTAATAATAATCATAATCATAATACATTTCTTCAAACAGCGTTTACAGATAAAAGTGTTAATAATATTCAAACAATAATTTATGTGATGCTGCCAAAAACACACAAAAACGAATAAATAAATAAATAAATAAATAAATAAATCTCAAAACGGTGAATATTAGCTCATAATAACGCTGCTGCATAAATTACTTGAACACACAAACACACACACACACACACACACACACACTTTTTGACGCGTTGAGTGTGAATCGTCGACATTCCTGGAACTCATGTCCGAAAACGATGTATCAGAATTGTAAATTAACTTTTTTGCAAAACTGTTATAACACTTATAGGATGGAATTAACTTCAGCAGTGTTTAATAAACAAGTGTTTACAAAATGCATAAAAATTTCCAACATGTTTACACATTTTTATTCGACTTTCTGTCTGAATGTATTGCAGTAACTATAAATATATATACTACATATACACACGAGCTTGAGTATTAAATGAATAAATAGAAAATAGAAATTTTGTGTAAATCTGTATAGGTCTGATTTTTTAAAATTAATTAATTAAATATATTTTTTTTTTTTTAAATTGCTGCTAGCATAGCATATAACCTGGGAAAGGTGACTTCCAGAGGTGGCTCTGCTGAGTCTGCTCTTTGGAAAAACACACTTGTCCATCCCATCCGTTGCTCAATGCCCAGTGATTATATCCATCCACCGGGATTAAGCTCTCGTGCCGCACTTCTGGATGAGCACCGATTCCCGGCATCACCGCCATGTCCAGATATCCCGGGACTGTTTGGTAAGAGCCGGCAAAACCCGGGTAAAAAGCCAGTTCTTTGGCTCGGCTGGACAGCTCTTCCCCGTGCTCGGGGTATTTGTCAGCGGGGTGATAAGAGCACGGCTTCTGCACATTAACACCGTGAGTATGACTCAAACGGCATTCGTAGTAGGAATAAGGGTAATTATAACCCAAAGATGCCCCGGAGGAGGGTGTCTGAGTCCCTGGACATTGCCTTCCGCCCTCCGGAGAGGAGATATCGGGGTAAATCGAGCCCTGGTGGGGCATAATAGTCCCAGAGTGTCGCCCTAGTCCGGGGTGAGAGATCAGCTCCCTGCAATGAGAGGCAGGACAGTTCCCGCTCAGTCCCTCCATGGCTTGTCTATTTTCATTCGTGAATATTTTTTGTTTTTGTCCTTCTTTTTTTTCTTTTTTTTTTTTTGCAAATAAATAAATAAATAAACAAATCAAGGTCAGGTATCCACAACCATGAACGTCATGTCATGAGCTGTCGATGCTTTAAAAAAACAGTCGACTAGTGCTCCGAAAGAGGGACACTTCACCTCTCACTTCCAAGCTCATTTTCTTCCCTTCTTCTTCTTTCTCTCTGCGCATGCGCGTCCGCCTAAGCCTCAATTCGTGCGATTCGTAATTAAAGACCGGCTCGAGTTTTTTTGCTGACACTAACAAGAAGAAGAAGAAGAAGAGAAAGAGAAGCAGAAGGAAAAAGACATCTCATCCCTTTAAGTGGGAGCTCAAACATAACGTTTCGTAGGATCATTTTAAATCTGAGCTTCTCATTGGCTGAGAAAAGAGAAGCCTTAAACTATAGCCTTAAAGGGGAGGACACCTCATTTACAGGAGGAAGTAAGAACTCACTGAAGGCGCAAAGTCTTTTTCCCAAAAAATTATATTTGACCTCAATGCAGCTTCGATATCAGCAATATTATTTCGTGAAAAAGGTAAAGGTAATATGTGCAAAAAACTTTACTAATTTTTACATCTAAAGCCTGACATTTCTGTTTGTTTGAATCTGAATAAACAAATTCAGCAGTTTATTCGTGAACAGAAATCACGATGTGTTAATGCAGAAAATGATAATCTGTTAGAGGAACTGTTTTACAGGTAGGCTCTATACTCAATGTGAAAATGACAGAAAAATCCAATAATGTATAGCCTGACTAACACTTTAGATATATAAAAGGATAAATATTTACTTACAGCTGGAGAGAGAGAGAGAGAGAGAGAGAGACAGAGAGAGAGAGAGAGAGAGAGAGAGAGACTGCAGAGGTATCAGGAACCTGTAAGGACTTTTGTGTATAATTCTGTAGGATGGAGAGAACAAAACCGTTTCAGTTATGGTTAAAGTAAATAACACTCGAGTGTCTACAAAGGAGAAGAAACTAATTTGGGCTGGGAGGCAAACAGCTCACAAATATTGACCATTCCTTCAAACGCCAGCTGGCCGGAGGTCCAAGGTCAAGGTAGAAACCTAGACAAAACAGAGTCGTAATCAGTCTAGACGGACATGAACGAACTTCACACTCAAACGCAGTGCAATTAAACCAGCTTTCAGTGAAACTTCCGTGAAAAAAAAAGATTCAGTAAACCTAGAAAGGATTTCTAAACCTCTGAACTTGTTTGATTAAGCGCCTTCCAGCTTCACACCAAAGCAAATTTACAAACTCGTTTCAACCACATTTGTTTATACTGAGTGTAATTTTGGATGTAGTGCGGCATTTGGATATTGTCACCAGATGTCTATACTATTTCTATTTTCTTAAAGAATTTCCTTTTTTTTCTAAGCAAACCTCTATACATTCAAAATTAAAGCCTAATGTTAGATCTTTCGGCGTCATCGTATTTCTCTGAAAGCCATTATATTTTGAGTAAAAAATAAACAGTAAAAAAAAAAACACGCGAACTGATAAAGATATTGTACTGAATTAGCCTAAAAGCCTGCTAAAGCGCAGGTATAAATGTACTTTTATGCACTCTAAGCCTTATCCAAGCCTTATCACGTAAGATACACGTGTGCTTAGTATGCTTACACTTAACAAATCTGCTTTTATAATATGTAGATAATAGATGTAGTAGTTAGTAAGCGGCGGTGAGGAAAGCATTTATGAGACATTTTCAGTCGTGATGAAAAATGATCAAATATGTAGCATATACACCATATTTATAGTACTGTAAACTAAATGAAAGTTTTTGCTCTACAAGCATTAAATATGCCTGTGTGTTACCCAGAGAGGACTTAACTTCTGTTTTAATAACAATTTCCACTTTCACAGGATGCTTTAAAAGTATTAACCATCAAAACAGTTTTTACAGTTCAACGGACAGTATAATAAATGTTTAAACATTTGTCTGTATGTAGAAGAGTGACTTATTCACTTTCCACTCTACTCCACTTTAGCATTTTACAGCATTTTAGCCTTTCTACCAGAGTGACTATTATTACTATGTTAGCCAGTGAAGAAAGAATCAGAATGAAAATAACTTTAACGAATCTAAAGAAAGTGGAGATCGTAGATATATAGGACACGGCCTTGTTTCAGAGAAAAGTGTTGGCCTGAGCCATGGCCTTGACCTGGTCTTGTACAACTTTCAGAGAAAAAGTGTGCAATATTAATAAGTGATGCTAAAATGTGAGCTTTGTGGACAGAAGTGTCTCAGCGGTTCTTCCAGCACTGCCAAGCTGCTGATCCTTTAAGCAAGCTCTTAACCTTCAGCTGCTCCAGAGGCTGCAATCTGACCCAAATTTCCTTCCGAGCTGGAATATGTGACGAAAAGCGTTTCACTGTACGCTACACGTGGATGTGTGTGCATGACATTTTCATATTTGGGACAGTGGTTGAGGTTCTGAGCTAGAGTCACTGGAAGATTACAAGTTCACCATCAAACACTGCCAGAGAGCCAGAGAGCCAGAGAGCCACTACTGGAGCCTTGAGAAAGATCTTAATCCTCTGAAGGCATCCATACCAACGTCTGCTAAATGAAGAGGTTCATTATCAAGGGTTCATTTTAAGACTCATTCTCCATAAACAGCAAAATGTGTTTGAGAATGAAGTTAAACCTGAGCATTAAGGTCTCCAGTAACATTTATTAGTAACTAAAGGCTTATAGTCATGTGTATGTGCGTGTCTACGTGTACATTCTGAGGGGTTTTCCGTTATAAACGACTTTCTTATGATCAGCTTGTGCTTAATCTGCGATTGAGAGAATGTTTAATATGACATTAGCCCACTATGTATTTACACTAAAGTCTAATTATTATGATTTTAATAAGTGGTGAAAAATACAGTTACTTACGTTTTCACAATTATTCATTTACACACACACACACACACACACACACACACAAACACACAAACACACACACAGCTAACAAACTGCATAATACAAACTTCATATTATGAGTTAAAAAGCAGGAAAATGACGCATCGCAAAATCAAGCGCAAACGATTCCTTATGATATCCTTTCCAGTTATTTGGATTTATTTATTTTTTTTTTTTACAAGAGATTATCAAATACAATAGAAGAATGTAAATTGAGATTGTCCTTGTTGTTGATTAGATTTATATTGTTAAAAAGGACCTGGAAAAAAAAAGAAAAATTTAAATCTCCTGGACGTAAATATTCAATTAACAGATTTTTCTTTTGTATGTCCAGAGATAACAAGGTTCTCTCTCTCTCTCTCTCTCTCTCTCTTTTGTTTTATCAGTGTATGCGTAGCACAGTTAACCAGTTTTGGTATACAGTTTAATATATTTAATACAGTTACAGTTACATAGCCTAGTTCAATATCTGAAAAAAAAGATTGCTTTCCTTTCGCTTGTAGCCTGTAACATAAACTACCAACATCTTACCAGTGTACTGCATTGTAGCCTCAGTAAACCATGTAAATGTTGGGTAACAACAACTACAACAACAACAACAACAACAACAAAGGTTTCAAAGGGCTTTAAATTGCCATAATTAATAAGAAATGAAGTATGATGCCATGTACGTTTTTTTTAGATGAACCGGTATTCGTAATTAATTTGTATTCCGCCTTAAAAGGTACATTTTAAAATAAATTTGTGAATTTTAGGCACAAAATACTTCACAAATACTTTTGTACAACTTATCAAAACGAATGCTGTATGTTAGTAAACGTTACTCTGATGAATAAATAACTGGAAGATTTGCCTTGTGTGGCCTTTCAGTGCTCGTAATAAGAAGAGCAGACTTCAGACTTCCACACACGTCCAAGTTCAAGTTAAGACGCTCATTATCCAGACGGGCGTTATCCAGGTCTCACCAATTAGTCCCTGCACGCGGGCTAGACATTTAAAGATTAGATTTAAGTAGAAAACCATCTAAAGGATAAAAAAGTCGCATTTTAATTGTGGAAAGTAATAAAAAGTCACGAACCTTAAGATTAGTGTTTATTGACCACAACATTTTCACTGTCATAAATCCCCTCTTTGTAATATTTTTTCAGACAATAATAATTTTTTTCAGACAGATAGACGGACAGATAGTTAGATAGATAGATGGATAGATAGGTGGTGATATTTATGCCTTTGTTATAAAGTTATAAACGTCTTTCTCATCATGCTATGTTGTGTTTTTTAAAACTCGTGGATTAAATTCTCGCACGTGAGCAAAAACGCCGCTTTATAATACAGACAAAAAATAGAGAAAAAACTATTAATCTGAAAGAAATAACTTGCAGATTTTATGATTACTGTGCTTACATTGCTATTTGATTATTTTTTTTTTTTTACACATGCAAAAGGATCAATTCGTTTAGATATAATATACACACATGTACAGGATTTATTACTTTCAGATTTTTCAAGCAACTCGAGATATTTGTATTTCTTTAGTGAAAATAGCTCAATATCAATAACAATATTAGCTACTCGCATTTACCTGAGTACGATTTAAAAAAAATAAAATAAAATAAACTTGATTTGTTAACTACAACAGAATTTTACTCAGCTTCTGTAAAATAACATTTACATTTACTGGACAAAAAAGAAAATATCTCTATATCATAAAATCTATTTATTTTTTTTACATTGTAATTTTAGTTTCACGACATCTGAGAGGATTTCAGTTTTGTTCTTTAAAAAAAGGTTAGTTGCTATCTATAAAGTATTAAACTAAAGCAATCATTTTTAATAGTGGTGGCGTTACAACACGCATCATCTTGAAAATAAAGTATTAAACATTTCCTTTGGGTTTTGTTCGGGTTATGTTACTCCAGGTTACTGAGGCAAGTTTCATAAAACAATGTATAAGTTACCTGAAATGTAAAAATATATAAAATGACTGAAATGTGGAGTAGCTTTCAACAGAAGCTTGTTAAACACTTAAAGTAGGCTTATGTTTATTTCTGAGGAGAGAAGGCGATTAAAAGTTAGCAACGGGTTTGTAAAGGTTTTAAACTTTTTTTTATTATTATATTAATTGTGATAAACAAAAGCTCACAGAGTGTTTAATGATTTAATGATTAGAGCATGTGCACATATTTGAAACATGAGGAAACCCAGCATATGTGAATAAACATATTTGTTTTATTATTTCTTGTTTTTAGTAACACAACTTTTATATTCTTACTCTTATTTACTTTTATAATATTTACTCTTATATTATAGTAAAATCGCAGAATATGTAATATCCTGATGATGAAATAAATAAACACATGTAATAACAAATAGTCCTTTAGTATTGATGGTGTTTTTGGAATAAATAACTGAGGAGAAAATGATTATAATTTTTTTTCAGATACACAGACAGCACGTGGCCGAATGAGAAGTTAGTAATTTTGTGTAATATTTTAAATAATGACATATATTATTCTTAAGCATTTTATTTGTGAAGCTCAGCTGTCAAGTCTTTCTTTGTTTATCTGGATAATATTTCATTTTTGCTGCTTTACTTTGCTAATAAGATCAACTTCACTGATGCTGAAGGAAATTCTTGTGCCAGTTGCTCAAAACAATACAAAACGCTGAAGATAACAATAAATAAATTTTATTTAAAAATAGATACACTAGTAATAAAACACAAGAAGAAATGTTCTTTAAAAGCTGTACAAAGTGTGCAAACAATATCAACTAACAGTGTAAGTAAAATGATATGTAAGTGTAATGTGAAGTAAGTGTATAATTATTAGTGTAAATAAAAATGATATTAAAAAAACTTTACATGGGCAAAAAAAAAATAAATAAAAAAATACAACAGTGAGCAACATTTATCATTACATATAGACTATAACTCAGTGATACAGCATGTAAAGTGTGCTTGTTTACTGCATGTAAAATAACGTTTCACAACAACAATGTTACTTGTGCAGAAGGAACAAAGCAAGCATTACATAAAACCTCTTAAAGCAGTCATGTTCCTGCCCCAGCCTGGTGCTTCCCCTCTCACCCCTCACCAGGAAGTGCAATGTTCTGCTCTTCCATCTCCATCTCCATCTCCTCTTCCTCTTCCTCTGGGTCGTGAATGAGGGAGGAGTGTGACAGATTTTCCAGCAGTGTTGTACCGCACTGCACACACAGTGTCCTCACTGGAGCTGTTCTTAGCTCTCCTGATGATTTGCGGAGGATCTAAGTCTCATTTTTTAAATTCCTGCTGCTCTTTCCAACTCTCAGGGAGCAACTGGTGTTAGCAAAATGGAGAAAATATACACCATCACCCAGTAGCTGATCATCTCTAAAGTCACCATTGTGCTCTGGTCCAGATAAAAGTACTCTCAGGAACAATGGGGTACTGCAGTGTACCTATCCATGTTGCTGCGCTGGTACCATCAAGCACATGCACTTTGTACCTTTAGTGTGCATCTTTTAAGTATATCTTTAAAGCTTTAATTACAAATGTAATTATGGTCCAATTATGTACATTAAATCTTTTTAAAGGTACATTAAAGGTACAAAAGATATACTCACCACCGCAGCAGCCCCATCCTCTCGAGCCCCAGTGTTAGTAAAACATGACCTGCACCTTCAGTTTCGAGTAAAACAGCTGTGCCAATCCTGGAAGCTGCAAATTTACAGTGGGGGACGTTTTCCATCCAGTGGCTCTACGTTCTCAGAAATAAAGGTACTAAACTGTACCATTCCTTGCTGATGGGCTGGTACCATCAAACATTCCTATCTTTTAACTAGAAAGGTGTGTAGTTTAACTTTAAACTTTTCCTTGAAATGTAATTACAGTCCAATTTTGTACATTGGATCTTTTTTTAAAAGTTACTATATCCACATTTATAATACAGGTACATAAGGGTTCCACCCCAGTGACAGTTAAAGGTACAGTTTTAGGCACCGTTTTCCTAAGAGTGGAGCCTGTCATACCTTCTCCCACACCTCCTTTGCCCCAGTGACAGTAAACATTACCTGGACTTTGCAAAGTACCTGCACCTGCAGTGATGAGTACCCTTTACAGCAGGTGAATCCCAGAAGCTCCAAACTCACAATGGGACAATTTTTTTTCTCCATCTAGTGGATCTACTTTTGTAAGAAATAAAGGTACCAAACTGTACCTTTCCATGTTGCTGGGTTGGTATGTCAAGAGGACATAAAATTTTTTACCTTTTTTTATACCTTTTAAGCTGCACACTACTGTGGAAGCTAATTTCCTAAAAGAAACAGGGTTAGTAAAGGTGCAGGACATACAGTCAGCGACAGGGTAACACATGGTACCTTTATTTCTGACAGAGTACATGTGGAGCCCTCCAACAGGAATTAAAAGTGTACCTTTTGCAAGACTATTCGGGGGTAATGATGTACGTGTGTGTGTGTGTGTGTGTGTGTACTGTTTTGTGAAAAGCTCCTGAAGAGTAATGATGTCTCTTAAAATCTGCATTGCTGGGTTTAGAGCAACATTTCTGCTTGTGTCTCTCTCCAAATATTTCTGCTTCCACGAAATAAGAGACATGATCCAAAATTTCTCAATAACAGCAGCATAACAGTTTAAATAAAGTTTCAACAATCTGATGTTGATCTGCAGGGAGGCGTGTAGCGTGTTCTGCTTATTTCACGAGGCTATACACGTGAACGCCTCTGCTGTGTATCACACTACCTGCAGCCTGGAATATTCACAGTCACAATATAAACACGCTCAATTTCAGTTTTAATATTTACATATATTTAGGAATGTAGTGTTTTTAGGCTTCACATCATAACCATGGCCTTTAGACTAAGCGCCTTCACGCGGCAGGATAGTGGAGGATTACCACCTATAAGACGTGGAAAAACACGTGAACGTGCTTTTGAACATGTTATGTTCGGAATCACATCTGAAACTATTTGAAATTAAAACTATATATACTATATAAACGTGTGGAAAAATTGAATCCTGGGAGAAAAAACACGAAGATACAAACACACGCATCACATGTGAAAACAATATCATGTGAAAATAAAAACACGTGTCCTATATATGAAAAAATGTGTGAAGCATAACATGTGAAGTGTCACGAATCTACAAATCGTAAAAATAAATAAATAAATAAATAAATAAAAATACAGATTGTAAAACTAAAACTATGTTCAGTCTTTTGTGATGTTCCGTGTTCACTGTGGATTTGAATCTCTTTGTGATATGTTTGTGTTGTGTCTAGTGGACAGACAGACACACACACACACACACACACACCTTAGGAAGCACTAAGGTCTAACGAGTGGCTCTGCTGGAAGCGCGCGCATTGCGTTAATTATGAACGCAACGCAAATTCTCTTGCACTTGAGTTAATTAATTATTACAGTGCTTTTGGAAAACTCACAAATCTAAACCGTCACCGCAGCCCATATTCAAATTAGGACTTGTATGGGATCAAAGTTCAAGTTCAAGATTGCCCTTCCGTATGTCAGTGCGCATGCGCGTAAATTATTCACGGCTGAAACACGCACAGGCGTTTTGTTGACTAGAACACGGCACCAGTAACACAATTAAATAAAACACATACACAAAAAACCTACAGAAAAGTCAAATGAAAGTGCTCTTTTTAATGCAGGTCGATTATGGACATCGTTTGTAGAAAACAGTTTATTAAAGCCCAGACACCATTTTAACCACGTGCCAACAATAATTCTTTAATTTCTATGTTTTATAAAATGCACACATACAAAATAGACTGAATCTGAATTTAAGAATTCTACTGAGGTTTTGTTATGCAAGCAGTCTTTATTATTTTTGTTTTAAAGAATAAACTTTAGCCACAGACCTCTAACGGTATAACTGTGAAGATATTTAGGCAGATTAGTTTTAAAGAAAATGTTATACAACAGAAAAAAAAAACACTCTTTAGAAACTTGTCTCTGAGTGTGTATTTATTCTATAGAGAGGTGACCTGATGTATTTAAAGGCAAAATGACAGACTGGTTTCAGAGCGATTTATTTTTAGAAGGTGAGTAAAAAAAAAAAATTATTGATTATTTAAAATATTATAACTAAAAATATCGCTCAAATAAGAAGTATTTTGGATGGAGTCTCTCACTGTGGATAAAATCGTCTGCTAAATGTAAATACAAATCTCCTCTACCTGCTGGAAAACATTTTTATTTTTTTGCTCAAAATATGTGAAAGTCATTTTACGTCATTATTTGTCCTAAAATATATTAATTTCATATTGTTTTTTTTTTTTTGTTTTTGTGTTTGTTAAGAAGTTCATCGTCTTATTTTAAACGCAGTACCGAGTTAGTGTAGTGGATTGTTGTTGCTGTTGTTATTTCAGATTTTTATTCCTGAACTGTTACACGGAGAAAATATCATTTACTATAAGCAGGATTAAATAAGTTATATGATATTTATGTTTATGATATAAATGTTTTATTTACATGTATAATATTTGAATTAAAACCAGGGCGCATATTTAGCGCGCCATTTTACCGCGGCACAGATTTTAATAACTTAAAAAAATACATACACATAAATGTGTTTTTACTTTAACAAAGGTTTAAAGTAAGTTTACGTCTGGAGAAATCTATGTTTAATTTTTGGATGTTTCTAGAATCTGACTGAAGTCACTTCAGTACAAAAGTAAAATGACAGAGACCTAATAGAAAGGTATAAAAAAAACACCACCACACAACTTTATGGAGCAGAAAATAATCAGATATCTCCATATAGTGTATATGTTTTAAATCGGATTAAAGTTATGTTGAACTCTGATTAGTTATGGGTTTAAATATTACTTATTATAAGCAGTTAGTATTTTTGGAGGCTTCATCATTTCAGCACAAGACAAATAAAATACAGAAAAAAAGACAACGTAAAAGGGATTCAAACCGCAATAAAATAAAAAATTACTTTCATTTTACTTGGATTTTCTTTATTGACTATTAAACAAAAAAATTGCAGGCCTAACAACCAATAAATATATTTTAATTTATAAATAGGTTACTACTTTCTGTTTAAAAAAAGTGATACGTCTTTGAATCATTAAACAGAACAACAAGGACCGAGATCACAAAACATGTTAGTAATTTAATTTAATTATATTTTATTTTATTTAATCTCTCTGTATGATGGTAATAAAGATTTGGTAGGGTGATGCCCATAACAAATCAATGCTCTTTTCCCTCTCAAAGCCACAAATGTCACATTCACATCCATAACTTGCCAAAGTCCAAGACATGAACACCTCCACTGCCCCTTTATCTCCTCACTCCAAAGTCCATCGTCATGAAAACAGAGAAAGGGAACTGTTCTCTCTTTCATTGTGTTTGCACTGTTCTTCAGGTGAAACATTTACCACTACTTCACTTTTACAGGAAACACCTTCACAGTGAATGTAATGATCCTAGGAGTGGCCAAGGAGTGGCCTAAGATCCTACACCATGTCTTGAGAAAATCATTACAATCCTAAAACAAGAGTGAAAAGCTGTCAAGAAAACCTGTGAGTGTATCGTCTCTCTGTACTTTATCCGAAACCATTCCTAACTTTTCATGTAGGCTTGTGGAAAAATTCCTACAAATTTACACTTAGCAGGCTGCCATGCTGGCCGTTGCACACAATAAAAGCTGAGAAAGTGCTTTATTTCATCGTTGTGCACGATGACACACAGATGATTTTCCACTTAAGGAATCTAAAGTTCTACAAGAAGAGTGTAGCGAAAAGGACAGTTAATTAAAGTGGGGCTAAATCCTTCATTTTAAATGTTGAAAATCAACACATTTGTGCTTTAAATGTTTGATTTACAAACAGGCCTCCATACATTCTGTACATTTCCATTGGTATTGGTATGCTAATAATTATGGCCATTATGACATCGAGAGAATTGCATCTATGATTAGAAAAGCATGTCCTGTGATGGACTGCTGTCCCAGACAGGGTGTATTCCTGCCTCACGCCCATTATTCCCAGGATAGACTCCAGATCTGCCACCACTCTGACCAGGATAAAGATCTTAAATGAACTGAAATGAGAAGATTTTTTTTAAAACATGGGCTTTATCATTGTGCAGTGGCAAGTAATTATTTTATTTCAGAACCAGAATTCGGTTTGGACAAAGAGAAACACTTAGCCAAAGTGCTAGTACCTGAACTATGTAGTATCCACTTCATTGCTAGACATTGCTGTCTTTTGGGAACAACGTCCTAATGATGTAGGCCACTACGTGTAAAAAATCTGGCCCTCTCCAGACAAAAACATTTATTACATATGTTTCTGAGGCATCAGTTTGTGAAAAATAAATGTATTTTTATGGCTCAGAATTTTCCCTAAACATCTTTTGTCCACTGTGTTTGTTTCTGTGAACTCTTCTGGCTTGGATCAGTAAGAGCAACCGAGAACAATTTGGCACAAACCTTCAGAACCAACCAGATATTCCCAGAGAGGAATTCACCAGTCTTGACTCTTTTAAATCTGGAGTTAGATGATTCCATCCCATTCATCACATAACCCACTTAGTCTGCCTCAGTCTTCCTGCTGCTTTGTGTTTTAACCCACCGTGTCCATGTGAAGTCACTCAAGTGTAGAGCCACTCAAGTGTAGAGCCAACAACACAAAATCATTTGAAAGCATCTGCATTGAGGAATAAGCGTCTGCTTATTCCAAGAGGTGAATGTGGGAATATCTAGAGCCACATCTCTGACATCATTAGAACTGTTGCTTAATAGAAGGCATTTTGTTTACTTGTCTGACCTGACCACGGAATTGAATACCTCACCATCTGTACCATCTCTCTGACCTTTTTTGGCTCTAGACCTTTCCCAAGATAGAACCCACCTTCAGTAAACCCAGCTCTTAATGGCCTCACCACTATTACCAGATCTATGAGATCTTCTTGAAGTAACTGGTCTGTGTTACAGGAAACCTCAAAGACTATGAGAATTTTACGATTTTGCTAATTCTGTGAGTTGGTTAGAGACCACACAATGGTGAAATGCAGATTACCTCTTTTGTCCAGACTTACAAGTATTTCCTGGAACACGCGCAAACTCTGTCTCAAAGAGAGGCACCACTTTTGTGGGCAATGGCTCGAGTATAGGCAAATGCTGACCACAGAACAGAGCAGTTTTTTTTGCTAAGCCAGCTCTGAACTAATAAGATATGCCTGCATCCCTTCACTTACACATCAGGGTTAAAGAGGGTAGAAGTATAAGGGGCGGAGCTCCAGACATTTTAGTTTATATGCACAGCAAATCAAGCTGTGTTGTGGTGCTATAATATGATTGAAATTTATTTAATATCAGCTTCATAAGTTCATTTATTTATTTATTTATAGATTTTCAATCCTTCCTATTGTTTCTTAAAATTTAAGATTGCTACTTAAATTAGTTAACAATGCCTCAAATTTCAAGCTTAGACTATTGCAGGAGGGGAAAAAGTACAGATAAATGGTAAAAAAAAAAATACACATACTGTGTCAAAATCTTACTTATTTAATAGTAGATGGATGAAGGCAAAAATCTACTTGAGTGAAAGTAAAAGTATCTACATTTAAACATACACAAATATTCAAGAGTAAAAGTAAATATTTTTAACTGATGAAAAGAGCTGAGCACAAGTTCTTCATCCCCAACCCCTGCACGACTTACTAGTTCTCTAAGCAATCTAAACAAAAAGTCTAAACCAGATTCTGCTAACTCAGACAAACCAGAGTTTGACTTGCTGCTTAGTTAATGTTTAATAACCCTTTTGGAAATGAATGCTAAGACATAGCAGCAGCATAAACAAAACTAAACTAGCTAGCTGATTTACAAAACTAATGTACAAAACTTACCTGACTAATGTAGAGAGATAAATTACAAATCTTAAGTATCTAATTTACTGAAATTAAGATAACTCAACATACTTCTTTAGCTTGGATAATGGATTTTAAAGGCTGATATTTCAATTTTTTTGTGTGAAGCAAAAGAGACACCTCATCATGCATGAATCTGAATTTAAGATTTGAAACGAGTGCTTTGTAGGTCAAAATGAAAATGTTAGGAGTAAAACATGTAACAGTTTTTCCTCTTGGAAATTTACTTGAGTAAGAGTGCAAGTTTCAGTTTCAGTAATGCTTGAGTATAGTACAAATCTTACAAAACTGTACTTAAGTACAATTACAGGGTACAAATATTTACGTATTTTCCACCCCTACTTGTTTTTTCCTGCGTTAATGCTATCCAAAGTAATTCCTGAACCAGTCAATTAGGAAGCGTAGAACTTGTAAATATTCTAAAAACCCTGGAAGAGCCATTACAACCCACACGAGTGTAGTGAGTGCAATTCAACTCCTAGGACTAAAACAGATTATATATATAATAACACACACTTAACAGTACTGTTCCTATATTATTCCTGTTAGATTGTCAGATTCTCTCCACTTCTTAAACCCCAATATACGCCATAGTTGTAGGGTGAGAACATAATGTGTGATGTAAGATGACTTGATATTTTTCCTATACAAGGCATGATTAAATGAGTGAAGGAGTTATCAGGACAAATACGTGTTTAATGCTACCAGGTCTAGGTTCAAGCCCTCCACTGGCAGAACGTACTCATGAAGGTGGTGATCTAATAGATGGGAGGAGATGTTCTGTATTATCTCTTGACATTTTTCACTGACCTCATCTTTAGTCCTATTCTCAGTTCTGAGCATCTGCAAATAGTAAGCTCCTTAAGAAAAAAAAATCCACCTACGTGTTTGACTAGTTTGGTTAAGATTGATGACTATACTCTGCTTTGGCACACGGTCTGCTTTTTTTTTTTTAGGCAAAGCTCTACCATAATTCTTACACTTCTGGCCTGGAACAAGAGTATGAGCAACACTTTCCATCTAAACAGATGCTAAGGACACAGACATCCAGAGTTCAAAGTATAAAATATGCTTTCAAACTAATAAAATAGAGCAGCACTAATAGAACCAAGAGATATGTCGAGGACCAGCTCATTCTATTCTGCTTTAATATTTCCAAGGTGACATCTCTCCATTCCCCAACATAATTTTGAATCTGTCTTGACACTTTAGGAAGAAGATAGAGACATCCTTTCTCCTGGGTCCTTCCACATTCCCAGATTTGAAAAATCTCACGCTGTAAATCTCACCAGTTACAGTATGTCTGTCCAGCAGCCTGGAATCTTCGGCTCCTTCCTGAACCAACTAGAGAGAAATGAATTCAGCTGTCTGGACCTGATTGTGATTCATTCCTCTTTTATACCACCAACTCAATGAGGACACTGGTCCTAACCTTTTGCCCAAACATTCCTAGCTTCAGTACAAAACATGTTTCTTAGATCTTCCAGGTCATTTACACGGTCTGGAAAGTAGACAGTGATTCATCCTGGTCATGGACACAGTGGACCTGGAGCCCATCCCAGGAACAATGGGTGTGAGGAAGGAATACACTCTAAATGAGATGCCTAAATGGGAGGTTGGAGGAAACCAGAGAACCCGGAGGAAACCCTCACAGATGCAGGAACAGTAGTAACCTGAGCTCAAGGTTGAACTGAGAAGCTTGGAGCCAATCATTAATTTCAATGAAAATTTATTTGTATAGCACTTTTATCAACATACAATACATAGTCCTAAAGCAGTGGCAAGAACGGCACGGAAAACCCCCCTGAGACAACATGAGATCCTTTTCACAGTATGCAGGTATGCAGGTGTGAAAGAGTAAAGACGACAGTGCTGCGTTTGCTTACAGGGTGTCCAGTGTGAGCAGGACGGTCTTCATGACTACAGCAGTAGCCTTTAGCTACAAATCTTTAAATTCTTCATTCTACCAACAGAGTGAAGTCTTCCCATGTAACCTTTCTTTTACCTTTCTTTCATTTTTCTTTTACTTTCACTCACTGACTTTTTGTTCATGGATATCTTACAGGTCTACATCAGCAGGTGATGGATATGAAGGATAGGGCTCAGCATTGCAAAGCTGAACTCATTACTTGATCATGATAATCTTTTTCTTTTATCAAGGATTGGATCCACACAAGAATTCGGAAATGGGCCTTTCTTTAGCAGTCTGGAGAATTTTTGGAAGTTGGTTGGATCGAGTAATGACCACAGGATAATTCTCTTCAAGTTTGAATAAATTACTTGCTATCCTAGAAGAAGATCATTCAGATTATTCTTAATAATATGGTCCTGGAATTTTATTTCCAATGCATTTGCACACTTTCTCCCCTCTACCTCTGCAAAAGAATGACATTCTTTCATATTTCCTAAATATGAAATGATGTCCTTTCCTCAAAATGTGCCTGAGGAGACTTTAAAGTGTTCTTTGGGTGGGTAAGGGCTCCTAATGTTTCTTAGTGTAAGCTGCTCTGATATGAAATCACTCCTGATAAAGGACTCTCCAAAAGGGTACTCCAAAAAGAGGCAAAAAATTATTTAGTGTCTTAAGAAAATGTCATAATGTCTTAGATTTAACCTTTTTTTCTAAGGATGTTGAGCTATAAAAGATTGATTGCCGAGCAGGATCCCTGTTTTAGGTCAAACAGAACTTGTCATGAAACAACATACAATACGATTTGATGCAATAAAATTCAGCCTATTATTACTAATATGTGGCTTCATCATCATCCTCATTATTACCTCGACCTGCCCAAGTAAATCTGTCATATTTTCTGTCTGATAGCTGAAGAAATAAGCTCAGCCTTTCTCCACTGTCTGATTTTTTTTAATTTTTTTTTTTAAAAGTTTTTTCCCCTTTGGCCTGCTTTACCAGGACCAGTGGGTTCCATGTTACTCCGATCCTGCCAAAACCACAAGAGAAAATGAATGCCAGATGTGATCGTCACCCAGACGTGATTGGTGTATTCCAACTTTATGAACACCCACCCAACACTTTACGAACACTCTGGCCAACTAAACAGATTACCAGATTTCCAAAGAATCCTGGATAATGGGGGTGAAAGTCAAAGTGAGGAATTTAATTGAAAAAATATTGTAGATCTTATTTATAGCAAAATTAACATGTTGTTCAAGCTAATAATATTCAGAAGAAATAACAGAAATTAAATTGAATATCAAGAACAATTCTTTCTTTAAAGCTAATATGTCATGACTTCACAGATACGAGTGGTGTCACTTCTTCTACCAGAAGACATTTGTCACAGAGTTGTGGTGAAGTCAATGCAGGAATCGTGACTCAGTCGCAGTGTTCAGTGGGAGATTGTGGACGTCTCGTCCTCTGACTCTGGGCCCATGTGGTGGCCATGCGCAAAGATCAGTCTGCCTCATGCTGGTCGGCTGTAAAGTTCAGCTACATTCGAAGCGCATATAAACTCTTGTGCTTGATTTAACAACGTTCAGTTCTGCCTCTAAACAATGAATCAATCTCAGGAATACAGTTTTTGAACATAAGAATTTTGAACAATGTATATAGAGTCAAGAACAGGGTTCATTGTTATGAATTTAAAAAGAAATATGGAATTCAGATCATTGTAATTGTCATTCTTTTTTCATCATTCATCCTTCATCATTTTTTCTGTCTTTTTTATTTTTTAATTTAAGAAAAAGAAGGGTAAAGATTTGACATGAAATATATATATAAAAAAAAACTTGTTCTACAATCATTAGAATTTTCATTAGAATTGCTTACAGTTTATAAAATTTACCCTAAAGTCCATCGCAAATAATCAGATTAATTATTACAAAGATAATGATCTCGGTTTCATTATTAAAAAATGTGATGAATAAACACAAATCCATAAAGATTGTGACATCATCTTTGTAATAATTCTTCTGATTATTTGTGATACGTGCAGGTATTTAACTTTGTTTTAAGTAATTGTTATTAACTGTGAGTGGTCTAATGTTACGATCTGTTTTCATTTTCAATTTCTAGAAATTCAAATGATTTTTAGAACATCCATCACAAATACTCAGATTAATTATTAAAAAGATATCAAAGCTCTAGTTTTGGTTATTATGAAACAGCTTGAGTAAAATTAAGGAAATAATAATATCCCTTACAGAAAAGTCACATGACCTTCACACGTGAAATTTACACGTATTCTACGTTTCACACATTTTTCACACATAGTGCATGCGTTTTTGTTCCTCAATAATTCTCATGATCCGATATTGTTCACACAATGTCACACGTTTTTATTTCAGGGCACACGACATATTTTTGTGTGTAATATGGTGAAATAGACCTTGATGTATTTGTCAAGTCAAGTGGCTTTATTGTGATTTCAATCATATACAGCTAGTTAGTACACAGTGGAACAAAACAACGTTCCTCCAGGACCGTGGTTCTCCATAAAGCAAACACAGAACTACAGGAGACATTACGTATATTTACATAAAGTGCACAGTGCAGACGGCACAAGACAGTACAAAACTACCAAAACAACACAATAGGCACAGTGAGTTACAGTGCACACAGTAGTGTAGTACACAGAAAGTGAATCAGATGACAGTAGTCCAAAAGAGTAACAATATAAGTAGCTGTAAATGTAAACATCAGGAGTAGCAGCCCAGTAGAGAGTATAAAGATTATACACAGTATATAATAAATATCTGTAGCAGCAGAAATTGAATACGGAGATGTGCAAAAATTGCAAAGAGGATGGGGTGATGTTCAGTTGAGTGTGTGTGTGTGTGTGTGTGTGTGTGTGTGTGTTTTCAGAGTGTCGAGGAGTCTGATGGCTTGTTCCACATGTTATCAAACATTATTCATATAGTCACATGTGAAAAACTTATGATCCCATGTGAAAGAGATTGTGTGACATAAAGATTGTGATACTTGATGCTCAGAGATCTGAATTTCAGCATCAATGAAACAATAAGAGATGACAAAGATTTTTTGGTCAGATATCAGAAGAAAGAAGCAGATTTTTCTTTCTTTTTTTTTATTTATTTATTTTTTTTTTTAAATATTTACAAACCAGTCCCTTAAATTATTTGTCATAGCAAATCTCCAAGAAGCCTCACATGACAGACATCAGTGTATAATTTTATGGTTCCTAAGCAATAAACATGGTTTGAATTTTTATTAATTGTATATATTTTTTTCTTAAATTGTCTTTCAACTTGCCAAGTCCTAGGATAATAGTTCTGCAAGTCAATTGTTGTGCTTTAGAGGCTTTTACAGACATTTAAAAATATATTCCTTATTTAAATTAATGCCAAAAGGCTGAATATAAATATGAGGTCTATCAAATATATTAATTAGCAAAATACAATACATTTTTAATCATATAAAAAATTTTAAAAAGTACCTTTGTGCCTAATTTTTTGTCATTTCATGTTACCTATTTCAAAAACTCATATTTTGAAATTAGAAACACTGCCCATAAGTGCTTCCAGGGTCAAAGTTCAGAAAGCTCAGTGGCCATTTTGACCAGTACCAGCAGTTTCCCGTCCCACTCTATATATTATTAATTTACTTGTAAATTCTTATTTTTGTGGAAAATTTAGATGTCACTGGAGTTTAAAATCTTCCTATCAAATATTTTTTTACCTACAAAAAAGAGTTTCATAAAATAATTTATTGATGCAGGTGTGATTAATGATGTGTGCTTTGACATGCTGTTGACTCCATCTTGGAAAATAATAGAAATTTGTCAATTAATAACTCCAGTGACTTAAAGTATTGGCACCACATTATTTCAAATTCAAGAATGCTGGTTATTACAGTCACAATTTCCAAACAGAATATGAAAATTTAAAATGCAAACATTTTGCTGGTCAGAAAGTCAACGTATTTTACAGCACTTAGCTTATCGTACATCTGCTACAGGAAGTGTAATAAACCCCTGAGTGAGACACGTCACATTGACACGTCACTCTGACACGTGACTGTGACATCAGCGCTGCCTCCTGGCTGCAGAAACATGGCGGGAAACTGTAATGATTTTTAAGAGCAGAGCCAGATATCGTTTTCTAAAATGTCGTGATGTGCTGTTTGGTGTCAGAATCAGAAAAGCGTTGCTATGCTATCGAATCGGACGTCCTTCCAAGCTAACAGAAGACGGTTGTGGTTACAGGTGATTAGGAAGGATAATTGATCTGAGGAGCTCCGTCTTCGCAGCGTTCATTTCACCTCAGCTAAGAAGCTAACTATCATATCAATGAACTAACTAACAATTTAACAGGCTTAACTTGTTAGTTAGCTAACACGCCTTATTTATATTTCGCTTTAACAAAACCTGCGTAGCTCGCCTAAATTCTACATCAAGGAACTAGCTAGATAACGCTATATACGTAACTATGTCACATTCTTACTGAGGAGTTAGAATGTGTTTAAACTTGTGACATTGTGGCACTTGTAAACTTGTGACATGTTTAGCTAGCTAACTTTGTTCAGCTAACAGTCCTCTGGCTGGGCAGCACCCCAGCTTTCACCACAAGACACAAGAATCTTCAGAGTTACACCATGTGAAACACTAGCACTCCCTGGCTTTAACGCTAATCTATATTAATAAGTGGATAATATTTCAGCTAACATCAATCCCATTCCTACATAAAATTCCTCACAGATTCTCCAGTCAGATTGTAACCAAGTAGCGTCAGGCTGCTAGGCTAATCGAGTTGCTAGGCTAATCAAGTTGCTAGGCTAATCGAGTTGCTGTGCTAATAAAGTATTTTCTTTCCTTTTACAAAATCTAAAGGGATCTAAAGAGGAAAAAACTAACTAACAAACAATTCTGACTTCTGAATTTACATTTTAATCACACATTTTTTTCTAGAGCACAGTTTCCCTTCTCTGGGTGTGTGTGTACATGTGTGTTTGTGTGTTTGAGTGTATGTGTGCATTTGAGTGTGTGTGTGTGTGTTTGCGGGTGTGTGTGTGTGTGCATGTGTGTGTATGTGTGTGTTTGTGTGTTTGTGTGTGTCTGAGTGTGTGTATGTTTGTATATTTGTGTGTATGTGTGTGTTTGTGTGTGTCTGAGTGTGTCTGAGTGTGTGTGTGTTTGAGTCTTTTCGTGTGTGTGGGCCACAAAAAAACGAGTGTGTCATAAACATGCCATTGACATTGCAGTGCAGTTCACTGTGGTTTGACACGCAGGTGTCCTTTTTACACAGCTGTTCAAAAATGGACACTTTTACAATCCTGCACAAGAGAAGAGAAGAGAGAGGGAGAGAGAGAGAGAGAGAGAGAGACAG
>CM075022.1:19850142-19857533 GCA_037576675.1 Pangasius sanitwongsei
TAACGGAGTGCCCACTCACCACAGCTCTGGGAAATCTGAAAGTTCATTTCATCACTGTGTAAAGGTGAGGAACAAATAACACAGAAGCAAACTTTCCCCCGAAAACAAACAGGAGAGCAAACGTAAGGGCATAATGTTGAATTTTTATCAGGTCATTATTATCTACCATTAGCCTGTCGCAAATTCCTCACAGAGCTGGACACAAACGCAGGTTTATTAAAGTCCACAGAGCAAACAAGCCAGGAGAGCAAAACAGGAATCAAAAGCAGCAAACAAACAGGGTTTTGCCCCGCCCTATATTGCCACCCCAACAGAGTCATTGGGTGTAACCTTGCCACCCCGTTATATACAGTGTGGCCACGCCCCTGCTCCTCACTGCCGCCTCTGCCTTCTTCATTAGGGAACTAAATCTACATCTGGATTTCTGTAAAGCTTCTCTGTCATCATCACAACACCAACTGGGGGAAAGTATAGATCTACAGACGTGCAGAATCTACACCATGGAGCACTGATGCTCTTCTGGTGGCTCGACTCCTTACTAACACACTTTATCGTCTTATTTTCTTTAATTAGACACCCATCTTTTTATTGTGTATCAATCATTTTTTCTTTAAGGAACACTTCATAAAAAAGGAAACCACCTAGAAGTGTTTGTTGTATAGTAAAGGGTTATTAACTTCCGAAAATACAAGTATTTCCCCACCAGAGGAAGCCTTTAAAGCTTTTTAAAGAATGTACATTTCTTGTCTATTTGAACAAGTTATTTTATTAGGAGTATCTGCCGACAACATTTCTGGAAACTAAAAATAAAAATATGTTGTGTTTTAGTCATTAGGTTATAATTTTGTCTTTCTGTAGTCAAAACAACAACAAGAACAAAAAGACAAGGTGATGCATTGTGTGTATGTACTGTATCTTAAAACTACAGTGTTTTAACATTTACTGCATGTAATATTCACTACAGGAGCTGTCTATTAATATATAAAACTTTTATTAATAATAATTAAGAATGCTACTTCAGGAAAATAAACATGTTGACTGTTGAGCCCGTTGGTCTCAGGCATAAAATCAATGTGTAGTTTCTTAATTTAAGAGAATTGACAGATTATTGATTATTTCAATTTTATTTTCAGGGTGTAAAAGTGTGAGTGCAGAAATTCCATCATTCACCAAAAGCTTAGATGATTTAGCTGCATGAAGACTGGAGCTCAACTTTAAGCGTCTGGTACTGAATCAGTGCTGAGTAACTGCAGGCGGGCTGCAGGGGGCACCACAGACCCTCAAACCAAACAACTGACCAAACTGCTGAAAATCAGCTGGGAAGCTTCTAGAAAAAACACATTCACTAGGAATCAGTTTTTTTTTCCTCCAACATTTTGAAATTTCTAAAAAAAAATACATACATGTTTTCGCTTAGAGGCCAGACATAAGGTGTTTACTTCAAATATTAGATTCTGAGTTGGATTTTATAACAAATGTATAAATGTATATCTAAAAGCCTTTATCATGATCTTGTAAATATATTTTGAACAAATTTGTGGTGTCTCACTGTACACACACACACACACACACGTACACACACTTAAGGACACCTAACATGGACAAAAAAAGAAAACGCTTGACGTCATTCTCCCTGCAGCATGATTTACACCACAGGCGGAGATGTGATTAAAATTAATTAAGAGGCGCGGCCTAGTTAAAAGGGAGGATTACAGGTCAGACAATGAGTTCATCCATCATCCACTCATCTGACACTTTCTCTATTTCTCTTACACTTTCTCTATTTCTGCTCACAATAACCACATCATACTTTTACATTCATACGCATTAAAAAAAGAGAAGAAAAAAACACACATGCACAATGATGCTTTAAGATGATGTAATGTTTCACTTTGTTCCCTACACTGCTCTTATCTCTCTCTCCATCTCTCTCTCTCTCCCTCTCTCTCTCTCTCTCTCTCCTTCTCTCTCTCTCTCTCCATCTCTCTCTCTCTCCATCTCCATCTCTCTCCCCATCTCTCTCCCTCTCTCTCTCTCTTCCCATCTCTCTCCATCTCTCTCTCTCTCTCCCCATCTCTCTCTCTCTCCCTCTCTCTCTCTCCCTCTCTCTCTCTCCCCATCTCTCTCCCTCTCTCTCTCTCTTCCCATCTCTCTCTCTCTCTCTCATCCTGCACCAGTTCATCATTAATATTCCGTCGCCATTCCTCTGCAGCACTTTGCAAATGGAAGGCTGGGCATAATTTCCCTAAAATGCCGCTTTTTTATCGCCTATTTCTCCTTCATCAGAGCGGCAGAGGGCGATTGATGGCTGACAGCATGGCGTTTTTACGGTCAGATTTATGGCCTCGGCTCCTTTACGGCTCACACTCACCAAAACTGCTTATTTCTGTGAGTCTGTGAGAAGATTTAGCTGCAATGGTGTGTGTGTGTGTGTGTGTGTGTGTGTGTGTGTGCTTCTGTGTGTAGAAACATATAATTCCATCGAGTTCCAGCCCAATTTGTCTGTCTGGAGTTATGCTTTCAGGGGTAAATACAACAAACACCTTCATATGTTACATCAAAACAAACCTCGGAGTAACAATTCTACCTAATTAACAATTAACAACTAATTTAATTAGATGAGAGAGAGATAATAAACACGGATAATAAACAATTACTGGTACTGGTCTTCGTTCTGTTTTCATTGTGGACGCTGCTGTTCTCTTCAGGAGTCGCTGCTTTAACTTACAAAGACAAGAAGTTTATTAGTGGGAAGTTTAGCACGCCACGGAAAAGGTGTCACGCGTTCGCATGTGTGGTGGTGAATTACATTTACTGTGTATTTCTAGCTATTAGTGATCAGTTCTACAAAAAAAAATCATTATTTTCCCAGTAAAATAGGTGCGAGGAAATCACTAGACACATGAGTTAGACACATGAGTTAGACACATGAGTTAGAACATCTCTAAATGAGATCAGCATGAAGTTAGAAAGTAATTTTAATAAGCTGTGCTGGTGACCCTCAAGGCTCCATGCTCTGTACCTTTATGATGTTTCTTTAACACAGGGTAATGAATGTAGCATAGATTTATTTAAAAACAGTATTATTATGCATAATTCAATACTAAGGACCACGTCTGAGTACCTCAGAGAACTAAAATGTACCTTTTTGTGGAAAATGTGCATCAGAACATAGCTTTCTAATGAATGTGCTAATCAGACTATTACAAAAATGTGAGGAAAGTTTCTTGGCCGGAGCCAAAGCCATTTTTGAAAGTAATTCACCACGCAGTTATGTAGACACTTACGGTTTGTGTAAATGTTGATTTTTTATTTTTATTTTTTTTATGAGTTCGGTTCCATGGTCCAGGAAAATAAATGGCCTGAAATAAATGTAACAAATAAATGTAAACAAATGGGACATAATGGGCGTTTGAATTAGAATGAGTGAAAATTTAAATGACATTAAAACCACAGCGTGTTATTTGTGACAGCTTTATAGTAGAATCACAAACGCAGAATGAATATTCATGTGACATTTATCTTCCGATCTGTTCACAACCTCAGAACCAAAAGTTTAGCCTTACGTGTTATATCAGTTACCTGAGGCAAGCTTTGAAGCTAATGATAATATTTAACAGGTAGTGATCTTTTCCCTTATATATGTGCTATCTATCTAAGCTAGGCTATATTTGTTATGGCTGTTTGAACAAGTGTAACTGTATTAAAGATGGAGAAATGCACTGTTGTATGTGCGGTGGTGTTAACAGCACAAAACACACTGACCTGAGCAAAAACACTGCTACTGTAGTAATAATTCACAGGTGGAAAAGCAAAAATAGCGATCAAGTAAGAGTAAATAAGTTGTCTGGTGAAAAACTGCTTGAGTAATTACTTATATTAATGTTAGTTAGCTAGCTACGTTTTCCAAAAGTACATTAGCTAGCTCATGCATGTTTCTAGGTACATATTTATCAGTCTAGCACTTACGCATTATCCTGAGCATTACCTCTAAGCTGTAGTAGTGCTGAGATATATTTAACACAACAGCAATCACGGCTGAACCTCCAAGTGACGTGAAGTTTAATACAGAGCTTTCATTCTGTAAAACATCAAAAGATCCACTGGGATTTCTTCTTCAAGGTGGTGATGGACTTTTATTAATAGCAAGGATTCAGCACAGAAAGGTCACCTGGCTTTTTATTCACCATGGAGAGATAAAAAAAATGCCATCCACCTTAGAGATGGGGAAACGACTCGAGGCAAAGTCCTGCCATGTCTAGAGTAAACTGCAGATAATTCCAAGTGAATTCCTTTAAATAAATCTTTAAATAAATCGCAATGAAATGGTCACTGAAAACAAAGGAGCACTTTCATCTAAAGTCTGAGTCACTTTTAAGTCTGAGATGTGTGTGTAACAGCACATAAAAGCAAAAAATACACTCTGTAATTAAGATATTTAAAGTGAAATCTCACAGAGTTGGGAAATGTCAAACGTCTATAACTGCAGCCTCCAAACCCATCAATCAATCAGACATTGCCAAAGCCGCCTCAAAATCACAGGACGACTCTGTAAAACTGCCAATTACGGACTGCTATCACGCTTTACAACTCGTCTGCTGTGATTCTGGACTTGGACAACATCGATGTGGTTGCAGATTAAAACCCTAAAATCCTCTGTTTTGTATCTAATGAGCAACAGATGCCGGCTTTAGTGGCCAATACATCATTACATTTACACTGCAATCTGTGATATATGTCATACAGAATGTATTTACTGCGTGTTCTACTTCCTTATTTATCACGTATTTGATTGCTGCTTTTGTGTCTGTACTTTATTTTGCTTTCCTTTCCTCCAATTTATTTAGCTTTACTCAAGTATCTCCTGAAATACGAGCGTAAATAATGATATATAAATGTTTTAATAGGTATAAATGCTACAGTGATACAGTGGTGGCGTCGTCGCCTCACACCTTCAGGCTCGCTGGTCTGATCCTGGTTCCCGGTTTGATTGTGTGGGTTTCTTCTGGGTTCTCTGGTTTCCTCCCAAAAACAAACTTCCTCCCCACCTCCCAAAAACAAACTGATAGGTGGATTTGCTGAGCTAAATTCCCCTAAGCATGAACACATGCGCGTGTGCGTGTGTGTGTGTGTGTGTGTGTGTGTGTGTGTGTGTGCAGGGTGTATTCCTGCTTCACGCCCAGCGTTCCCGGGATAGACTTCAGTTCCACCTCCACCCTGACCAGGATAAAGTGCTTACTGAAGATGACTGAATGTTCAGAATTTCTGCCTGGAAGAAACGTTCATGAAGACGGATACTCCTTTGCCCAATATTTGTAAGATACCGTGTGGACGAACCCATCGTTACACATCTGTTAAGCATGAGCGATGCAGTGTTAATATGCGGTGCTGTGAATTTATTATAGAACTCGAAGCCGGCGTTGTGGACAAGGATCCCTCCATCACCAACAAGTCTAGTCCTTCTTATTACTAATGTGTGTGCCTGAAATCCCCTTAAAATGTACTTCAAACAGGAAGGAAGCTATTGAAGAAAACTGACCTTTGACCTTGCTGTGACCTTGACCTTGTTTGGATGAATTCCAAAATCTAATCTGTTGATCTGCTGGTTACGAAGCTAACTCCATATAAATCCTACAAACATTCAACCACTCGCTCTTGAGATATCGCACTAACGAGAATCTCGGATTGATGCACGGACGCACGGACACCCCGAAAGCACAACACCTCCACCACCTGGTGATGGAGGCATAACAACGATATAATGTGTGTCACCTGTCTGTGTTCCGCCTGAGTATGAATCCCATATGTTTGTCATCTAGAAAGCTACAGAAAAATCATAGCTAACATAACAGGCTGCATCTTATGGATTCTTTATGATGGCTTTGCTTCACACGAGGGTGGCACTGGCCCCCATGATCACCTCTACGTTCCGCCCATGTAATTAGGATTAAGATTAATTTACCTGAAGCATCACTGGGCCGTAAAGTTAAAAATAAAGATTATGAAAGGTAGATAAGAAGAATTTCGTTAAACTTCCTGTACACTTTAGCTTGTATTATGGACACACCTAGAAACCCAGAAAAGGTAAAGGATCTGTTCATAATTCTGGATCTGTTTTGTGTTGGAATGTGTTCATAATTCATAATAATTCATATTTGATATTGAAAACTCCAAGCCAACAAGTAGCTTAACACCCAAAAAAGGAAAAAAAAACAAAAAAGAAGAAAGGGGAAAGGAGGTGAAAGATCTTTGTGTGCTGCAGATCTTGGACAGCGGCGTGTATCAGATGGGCGATCAAACACTAATCGTTCCCTTTTGGCCCTCAGAGTATAAATCTGTCATTAATTGTGTGGAATTACATCAAATCCAGAACATTCTTTATGCAGCGCGCGAGTCAGCGACAGTTATACGACGAGCAATGCAGCACTAAACAGATGGGGCAGTTCGGCTTTGCATGCTAACTATCCTTTTCACTGCCTCCCTCCATTTTTTATCCCTCCATCCTGCTGCTGAGTGTGTGTGTGTGTGTGTGTGTGTTTGGCTGCATTGCGTATATCCTCTCTACATGTTTTCATTCCTGCCAATCTCTCCTTTTTTATTGTTTTCTTTCTTATTTGTTTATTTCCTCTGCTCTCCATCTTTGTGTTTTTCTCCTCTCACTCACTGCTTCGGTGTCAATCACAGTTTCTTTCTTTTTCTTTTTTCTTTTCTTTCCGCACTCACACTTGATCTTACACTTGATTTATGCTCCACTTTTAAATTTCTAAGTTTTTTTCTGCTCATCAAAATAAAAATACATAAAAATATAAATAAAAATAAATAAATAAAAGTCACTCTGCATTGCAGAGTCACATCCAACATCCACCTGCTTTTCCTGTCGCTTTAATTCCCCCCTGTAATGACCTTGACCCTGAATCTCGCCTTCGATTATGATTTGCACTGACATTTTGGCACATAATCAAGCAGGAATACGCTGGCTGAGAGACCCATAAAGACCAAAGCAATCGCTCCAGTCTTTCCCCAAAGATTCATCTCTTCACACTTTATCTGAAGAAAAAAAAAAAAAAGAAGAAAAAAAAATCCAGGGATCATCAAGACTTCTTATAAACACAAGCTTGGGACTGTTGGACCTATTCAGATTGCAGTGGAAGGAAAAAAAACATCAGCAGTCAAAAGTACACCATGATTCAAAAAAAGTACTCCATAATTAAAAATGATTAAAAAAAGCTTACCTAACAATCTCTCTCTCTCTCTCTCTCTCTCTCTCCATCTCTCCATCCTGACCCCTTCTGCTCACTGGACCTGCCTGATGCTCTACTTCTGGTTGGAGTTCTCATCGGTTGAGTTCGCTCGCTGCTGCTGGGGCTCCATATGGACGGCCTGAAGAACCG
>CM075022.1:19857633-19867972 GCA_037576675.1 Pangasius sanitwongsei
CTGTAGTGGCTTTGGGGCTGCAGTTGCCACAAGCAGCTTCGTACTCAGGACTCCATCAGTGGACAGTGGATAGATTTTAACCAACCGGACTTCTTACGAAAACTGTGATGAATTTACTGGTTGAACATTTACACTATTTGTCCTTATAGTACACAGTTATAGAAGGGATTTATTTATATATGATTTATCGCACTATCCGTTGCACCCAGATGAGGATGGGTTCCTTTTTGAGTCTAGTGAAATTTTCAGGACAGAGGAGTTTACACTTCTTTGCGGTTTCTTGATAACGTGTAACAAGCTGCGTTTTTTTGGCTCATTAACTTGAAGAGAGAGAAAAAAGAGGCTGGTGAGGGAACGACTGTTTATAGCAGCTATAACGTAAATGATGACAGGAACGTTCCACAACGTGACTATAAACAGATAAATAGTATGACTTTTATAATGAAAAAATAATCAACTTCAGGGTGGTAAGAGTCACTCCACATCACACACACACACACACACATTATTTTCTTCTCTTGATTGTTGTCTTTATTGATTTTCCATACTGCTGTAAAAGACCAACTTCACCTCTCACTACAAACAACTTCACACAACAATCCACTTAGGACGATTAGAGAATTTAGAAAAATGGGGACTAAACAGGAAGTGTACAAGTTCTGAGCTTTTACAGCATTTCTGGGGTAGGGTTCTCTCCTCACTGTTCCAGGGTCTCCGGTTTGATCCTGAGCTCAGGTTCCTGTCTCAGGTTCTCCCTCTGTCCTCTGGGTTCTCGCTGGTTTCCTCCCTGAAACATGCCGGACAGTAGGGCGGTAACTCTAAATCACCCCTGGGTGTGAATGAGTGTGTGGATGTGTGTGTGATGGCTTGGTGTTCCATCTCGGGTGTATTCCCACCTCACCCTGGGCGTTCCCGGGATAAACTCCGGATCCACCGGATCCCTGATCAGGATAATGCACTTACAGAAGATTAATGAACGAATATAGCAAAATGTAATGTTCATTTGTTTCGTAAATAAACTTAGCTTATGTTTATAAGTGATTTTTTAATCTTTAATCTTAATCGTACAATACACTTTCATTAAAAAAGTGTTTTTGGATCATAATGAGTCACTTCAGTGTGGAAAGACTCTCCAAAGTTCACGACTTCATCACTTCAGCCATTATTATTTCAGAAAGATGGAATAATTTTGTGTATTGAAAAGCTCCTACTTCTGACATCACAAGGTCGAAAAATCCTCCGTCACTGATTAACCGCTAACTAACACTAACCTGTCTGGTTTATCACCAGTGCACAAGATTCCAGTAATATCTCATATCTTCACTGTGTTCCATGGGATGCAGAAAGCGATAAACATGGCACATGGTGCTGCTGGAGGACGATGAGCTCCCCCTGCTGCCCAGCTTTGGTTCATCATCCAGTCTGTAGAGCTGCATGGAGATGGTATATTATATATATATATATATATATATATATATATCATATTTTAATCCACTGTGAGAAGGCAATGCATTAAAAGTCTCTTCTTTGTGTTTTTTTTTTTTTTTTTTTTTTTTGGATGTGTGTGTTGAGTCTTGACCCACCTCAGTGACACTAACACAAATCCATTCCACATGCCCACACGCTGTCTGGCTCTTATCTTTATTACACAATGCCTTAATTTAACAAATTTTTCCTAATTTTCCAAACCCTGCACTCCACCCCACACACACACACACACACACACACACACTTTTTCTTTTAAATGCAACCTGTTTCTTCTTGTCTTCATTGCTTGAGGTGAACACTGTGTTGTTCTCTCTCTCTCTCTCTCTCTCTCTCTCTCTCTCTCTCTCTGTATGTCTCTCTTTCTTGTCGTCTGCTGTAAACCATCTCTGTTCTGCTGTAAAACCAGGGCCTCACCTCCCCCTTCAGCCACAGCTCAGTGTGTTCAAGCTATTTAGCTCATTTCTCAGGGCTTCATGAAGCTCTCAGCTCACCGGAGCTGTATAACGGCACTGATGATGAAGTCTCAGAGAGAGCTTCCTGACCCTGACCCTGGAGAACCTCCTGTCCTGCACATGTGGAGTGTTTTCCTGCTCTAACACACCTGATTCAACTCGTCAGCTAATTAACCGCTCTCTCTGTGATGAAGTGAACACGACAATGTGCAGGACAGGAGGTTCTCCAGGGCCAGGGTTGGGAAGCTGTGGCTTAGGAGATGTCTAGAGAATGAAATTTCTGAAACTTCTGCACTGGAGGATGTCACGACGGTAGCTCTTGAAACTTTGGCCTGGAGATTCAATCACCTGGACTGGATGTAGGTTTACTACATACTATTTTAGACTTAGTGTGAGTTCTACAATCCAACACAATACAATTATACAATAAAAGCATCTGAACCATAACTGAGATTAAAAAAACTTTAAACCTGTAAAATTCCTTAAAATATTGATTTCACAGTTCCATATTTATTTATTTATTTTACTTGTAAACAAATTAATTAACACATTTACTGCTTCTAACATGAACAGAACATTTGAACAAAATCACTCATCACATTAAAACACTGCTGAAGTCATATTTATATTTATTTAATTTACTTCCTAACACCATGCCTCTGTCACACTTTAATATCTTAATATTAAACTTAATAAACTTAATAAAGTTTCTTATCTTATATGTTCATATTTTAAGTAAATGCACCAGTATCCTGAAGAACAGACTGATTTAAAAAAAAATAAAATAAAAGATGTATATACTGATGAAAATGTTTTAAATTACACTGCCATCTAGTGGTGATTTCTGAAGGAAGTCTGATCAGTGCATTGAGCAAAATGACCACAAAAACAAACAAACACGTAAACAAACAAACAAACAAACAAACAAGCAAACAAAAACACGAACATGTCTCCTTATCCTTGTGACATCCAGATATGAGGACATGCAGTGTCACTTCACTCCTAAACTACTTTTTGGTTATTGATATTGATATTGTTTATAGTTTTCAGTCGCATCTGAGAATAGAAAAGAATAAAAAAGAATAAAATAGATTTAAAATCATCGTTTAAGTGCAGTGAAATTTAGTTTGTAACTCATACTAGTATGGAAAAGTCCTAAAATACACAAAACTAGCAATAGAAGTACAAGTTTACATATAAACAAATATATATAGGTTACATATAAGTGTATATGTATAAGCAATTTTTTTTTTACCAGTTAGCAGAAGTAACAGTACAGATGCTTTTAGAGAAAGCGGTAAATAAAGTCATCAGTATGAACACAGGGGGACGTGTTGAAGCTGTCACGTGGTCCTCCGTGTGGGAACTCCATTTCCCATGATGCACCAGTCAGGAAGCGGTCAAAGCACGCACGTGCGTTTTGTTATTGTTGTTGAAGGTGAACGTGAAGCCCGAGTTTTTCTGCCGGCATTTCAGGATCAGCTTCAGTCCCGGGATAACAAACTCAGTCCTGAGTCCTGACTGCTGACTGCAAAACAAACAAACAATCAAACAAACAAAACAAACAAACAAACAAACAAACAAAAAAAAACCTCCTAAGTAGTATGAATTTCAACTGATTCAACATCAACAAGGTAAGAGTGAAATGTTCTTACTGTATCTTTTACTTAAAAAAAATTAGAAATGTATGAAATGTGCGTGCAAATTATTTATTTATTTATTTATTTATTTATTTATTTATTTAGAAATTCATGTTTTAATGAATAAATTCCAGAATGGTTAATGTAACATTCATTTAATTATTTGTTTGTTTGTTTGTTTGTTTGTTTCTTTATTTATTTATTTGGACATATTTTTATTAAGTTTCTTTTTTCAGCCATAATTTGGCCATATATATATATATATATATATATATATATATATATATATATATAATATAATTTTTATATTTTTATATTTTATATAATATTTTATTTTCTGGAATACTGATCCATTGCCTAAAAATAATTTATAAAGAAAAAAAATAAATAAAATGTAAGAATTGTGTACGGGTGGTAGGTATTTAATTTAATTTATTTTTTATTCTATGACATTGATACTATTGATACTTTGCTTAAAACATAAACATTTTTTATTAGAAATTATAAAATACAAATTTAAATAAAAAAACAAACAAATTTAAAGACATTTATTATGTGGCACAGCATTGTTCATTTTTTAAAATTATTTTAGAAAAGGCATTATAAATGAAAATGTAAAAAATAAAGATGTTTTGTGTTTGTGTGTCCCGTCCTTGTTTATTCGCAGTGGTGTTTGCTCGGATGAGGGAAGTCATGTCTCTGCATTGATATACACTCCGTTAGCACTTGCTGTGAATAAACATTCCTAGAAGCAGCGTTCTTAGCACATCATGTCAAGTCATTTCACAACACTCTGAAATCTAATAGCTGTTTAGAAAACAGCTAAATATAGTGGAGTGTAAACACCATGTTCTCCATGTGACTGTGTGTGTGTGTGTGTGTGTGTGTGTGTTCATGCAGCAGGTCTGAAGAATCAAAAATAAATTCGTTCCAGAAATAATGATCAGGGAATATCCAGGGAATGTTGGAAAGTAGTACCTTTGAACCCCTGTGTGTTATTCTTTGGTAAAATCCATCTGCAAAACCTTTCTAGCAAAACTTTTGATAAAAATATTGATTTATTTATGATTTATTATGAAAATGTAATGCACATGTGATAAATCTTATAGTAGGCCTAATAACAGCTTAATGACATCCTTATGCTAGTTTAGATGCCATGTTGTGTGTGTATGTGTCTATGTCATGTTGTGTGTCTATGTCATGTTGTGTGTCTCTGTCATGTTGTGTGTGTATGTGTCTATGTCATGTTGTGTGTCTATGTCATGTTGTGTGTCTATGCCATGTTGTGTGTCTATGTCATGTTGTGTGTGTATGTGTCTATGTCATGTTGTGTGTCTATGTCATGCTGTGTGTCTATGCCATGTTGTGTGTCTATGTGTCTGTCATGTTGTGTGTCTATGTCATGTTGTGTGTGTATGTCATGTTGTGTGTCTATGTTTATGTTGTGTGTCTATGTCATGTTGTGTGACTATGCCATGTTGTGTGTCTATGCCATGTTGTGTGTCTGTCATGTTGTGTGACTATGTTTATGTTGTGTGTCTATGTCATGTTGTGTGACTATGCCATGTTGTGTGTCTATGTCATGTTGTGTGTCTCTGTCATGTTGTGTGTCTATGTCATGTTGTGTGACTATGCCATGTTGTGTGTCTATGTCATGTTGTGTGTCTATGTGTCTCTGTCATGTTGTGTGTCTATGTCATGTTGTGTGTCTATGCCATGTTGTGTCTCTCATGTTGTGTCTGTCATGTTGTGTGTCTATGCCATGTTGCGTGTCTATGTCATGTTGTGTCTGTCATGTTGTGTGTCTATGTCATGTTGCGTGTCTATGCCATGTTGTGTCTGTCATGTTGCGTGTCTATGTCATGTTGCGTGTCTATGTCATGTTGTGTGTCCATGCCATGTTGTGTCTGTCATGTTGTGTGTCTATGTCATGTTGTGTGTCTATGTCATGTTGCGTGTCTATGTCATGTTGTGTGTCTATGCCATGTTGTGTCTGTGTCATGTTGTGTGTCTGTGTCATGTTGTGTGTCTATGCCATGTTGTGTGTCACATTGGATGACACATTGAAAACAAAAAACCTCTTTAAAACAAAAAGCGAATAAAACTATAAAATCCTGTAACTGCTTTAAAAGTTTTGTATGAAATTGTAAGCTCGTTTATACCTTCGACACATTTAGAGTGGCGTGAAAACTGTAGCTAAGCCCCAAGCTGAATATTACTAAATACTAAAAATCAAAATACTACACCATGTTAGTGTTTACTGTTTACACACGCCGTGTAGTAGCGGTGGGAGCAGCGGAAGTGTTGCTCTTCTGGCCTTCTGATTTTTATTTTTATGAACACAGACTGCTGCCCCCTGCTGGTCTGATGAGTTCTTTCCTTCACACAAACACATCTTCAGTGTTTTCAAGTGCTTTTTGTGGTTAAATGCTTATAATAATAAGGCTGTTCACCCAAGTCTGTGAAGTTTGTAAGAAAAAAAGACTCACAACAAAGCAGAACAACACAATTTAACAACACAGGACAAAGGAAGGAGGTGAAGGTGTTGTTGTAGACTTGGAGTTTCTCTGATGGGTTCTAATGACGGAGGTTCTGTTCTGTTTAACGTGCGGTTTAGAGAGTTCTAGCTTTCCAGGTTAGTAGTGTGATCTTACTGGATGTTGTAAATAATATTTCTACAAATGGTGCAACTTTTCACAGAAGATGTGAAGTTATGGGAAGTGAGTGTTAGTCGTCTTTGGTTAGTGCTAGTTTTTCAGTATCAGCTTGGTGTCTTAGGAAGGTGATGAGAAGATGATGGAGATGTGTAACATAAGGAATGAAATGTTTCAGAACGTGCTGTTAAAGGAAAATAAGTGTTTTATTCCTTTTATACTACAGCAGTTTTTATTTATTAAAGAATGTCATGTCATTTTTTTTATCCGTTTACGCTTAATGTTGAGGAACATCACTAATACAAGTTAGTTCCTGTTGTCACTTATGTTATAGCAGCTATAAACAGTCGTTCCCTCACCAGCCTCTCTTTATTCTCTCTCTTAAATTTAATAAGACAAAAAACGCAGTTTGTCATGTTACTGAGAAACCGCAAAGAAGCGTAAACTCCTCTGTCCTGAAGACGTCGGAAAACTTAAAGTTACAGCTTCACCTCTGACTGTTACAAAGTGCTGACACTGGAGACTCCTTCCATCAATGTCACATCAACGATTACACACATTTTAAATATTAGCCGAGCGTCCACTGTACACATCCCAGTGAATGAGCTGTTACTATAGAAACGATAACGTACTAAAACGAGCACATTAATTATAAATAAACCTGTGATTTGCAGCTGCGCTATTGTCACAGCTGCTGTTATAGAAAATTAATCAACACCTTCTGACCAATCAGAATCCAGCATTCAGGAGTGCTGTGGTGTAAAACACAGAACTCTTTCCATCCTTCAGTAGAACTGATGAAGCTCTGTAGATGAGTGGAGAAACTTGTTAGTGCTGCAGATTCTCAGTTTTGAATGCGTTAGCTGACTATCACGCTTCATCAGCTGTTTAATTTATTCCAGGACAGAAGCTCAATCTTCTCTCTGACTCTCTGAAACTGCCATGGAGAAGGAAGAACGTTGGAAGGTGAAGTTCAGGAACGTGGCTCAGACGTATTTCCCTCAAACCAGAGTGGAATGTCGCTATACGCTGAGCCGTGAACACAGCTGGAGCTGCCGTGACTGGATCGGTCTCTTCAAGGTAACATTAAAATCTTCTCAGCCTCCAAACGTTCTCAATGACCAGGTCATGATCCTGACTTGTCTAAAATCATTTATTTTTATCGTAACTGTTAAAATTCCTGGCAGCGTATTCGGACTTTCAGACCCGATTGTAGATGTGTCATTTTTCTCTCTGGTCTCAGGCCGGCTGGACGTCTGTGAGAGATTATCACACTTATGTTTGGGCTCTTGCTCCTGAAGATTACTCACTGGGCAAAGATGTAAACTGCAGCATCCTCTTCCACCGTACGTCAGGAAGCATGCAGTTACTCATCGCTCTTACCATCAAAAAATGAATTCATCTTAAAAATATTACAAATGAAAACATTTTAAAAGGAATTGAAAGGAAATGACAGTAGGAGGAGATGGAATTCATTTTATAGTGTGTATTTTTTTTTTACTAATTTAAATTTTTCTTTATTTTTTTTAATTTTTATTTTCATCCAAAGAATTAATTCCAGCTAAATTTTAAAAAAGGAATGAATGAAAGATGAAAGCAAGTATGATCAATTATCACTGCGAATGTATTTTTCAGTAAATGTTAGTTACATTTTTTAATTTGTTAAAAGAACTTCTCCATGTGGTCATTAGATTTTTTTTACATAAAGAACTACAGTTGTTCAACCACCACTGACTAACTAATTAACTAACTAACTAACTGAATGAATGCAAGTAGGACTCATTGGCCTTATGAAAGCATTATTCAATAAATTTAAATGATATTTTTGCATTTCTGGCTCAGGACCAAGTTAGTGTTAATGTTAGCATTTAGTGTGGTGGAAATGTGAAAATGTTTTGTTGCTAGCTTTCAAATTTAAATTTTTTTATTTTAATTTTTACCTAGCTACTCCTGCAAATTACACATTCTGGCCATTATACTTTTTTTTTTTTAATCTTAAAAATAATTAATTTAACAAAAAAAAAATCCAATGAACAAAAGAAAGTAGAGCCAATGAACTTTATGAAAATATTAGCAACATTTTTGTAGTTTTTGTCTTGCTAGCTCCTTCTGCATCTCATGTGGGTGTTAATAAACAGGACTGCTAGTTAACCTAATAACATCATTTGCTAGCTTCCTGTAAATATTATTGATGCTTTCGCTGTTCTCTATGTGATCATGAAGTTCAGTTAATTCCTCACATGTTTAAAATCCAACTTTGAAATTGTAAACATGAATTTTACAAACAGATAATTAATAATTAACAAGGCCACGTCTTCTTTCGCTTCCAGCGTGTTATCTGCCGAGCCCCGGCCCTGCAGCGTACCAGTTTGTGTATGTAGATGAGCTGGGTGAGATTTGTGCAGTAAGTCCTCAGTTCACCTTCAACGCTCCGAAACCTCTGGATGAACTGGTGACTTTGGAGGAGGAGAGAAACGGAGAGGAAGAAAACGAAGGAGACGACTTGCTGCTTGTTGTGCCGAGAGCTCAGATACTGCAGGTCAGAAGCGCAAACAGAGAGAAAACAGAAAACGTACAACAAGTTTGCAAAATGTTAAAATTATTTGTCAGATTTACACTTATGATCGAAAAGACTCAAACATCGCAATGTTTCACTTTTTTTTTAATCTTATTCAGTGGCTGTTATAAAATCCCTGTATGACATATTTTTACTCTTAATGTACAAAGTCATATTTAAGATTAAATTGAGACTGTTCTACTTTTTATAATTCACATAAATCACCGTTTTTTTCCCAGAAGCAAAGGGAAGCTGTGAGATTTCAGCGTCATATGATCCACACAGTGTTCTTGTACAGTATTATTACTAATAACACATGATCTGTAATTGATGTACAGAATTCGCTAAATGTTAGCTAAAGCGAAATTTAAGCTAAAGTTCTCAGGGACAGTATTCGAATGGTTTAAGTCACATCGGATGAGTACGTAGTTTCTGGTTGTTTTTGGGAAATGATTAAACAGTAAAAATGCCATTAAACAGTAAAAATGTGATGTACATGAGATTCATTTACAGAGCTGTGCTAATGATACGTAACTATTACGAACGTAACGGAATACGTATGCATTGTGTTCTAAGTGGATAAAAAACAGACACAAATTTAAAGCATTCATTCATTCATCCTTAGTACCTGCCTGGTCAGAATTGCAGTGGTTTAAATTCAGCTGTTATTTCGTTTATTTTTTGAGAAATAGAGCCTACTAAATTCATTAGAAAATACTGTGGGCAGCTACAAACACAAATAACTGCTAGAGTGGGATTACAGAAAAACAGACTCATGCACATCTTTATTTCACATCTGTTTAGGCCACGCCCACTTCAGGTTCAAAGTTGAATACAGATACAGATATTTAGAGCACTAAACAGATACAGATAATGTCACTGTGTTTAAACCCCCAAAGCTATAGATTTCCATTCCATCTAAACGTCGATATTTCAGGTGTTTCCTTATGGAGTGTTAATCCAGTGTGTAGTAAAAACATGGCCTCCATGCTGATGAACTTGTTCTTTCAGGCTGCAGCTCAAACAAAATTAATATCTTGCCATTTCCCCCCACCTTTTTTCCCCAAACAGAGCCACCTGGAAGCCTGTCAGAAAGAACTGTCACTGTTGCAGAAGAAGCTCGGAGCGTCCAGCATGGAACTGGAGAATCACAGAGAGAGAATCGAAATGGAGAGGAAAGACTTCGAAACGGAAAGAGCGGAGATGAGGAACGAGATCAAAGACCTGAGAGAGCGACTGAGATGCAGCATGGAGACGATCGAAAGAATGGAGGAGAAACAAAAGGTGTTGATTAATTTTCTATAACAGCAGCTCTGACAGTAGTGCAGCTACAGGTATATATTAATGCACTCATTCTAATACGTTATCGTTTCTATAGTAACAGCTCATTCACAGGGACGTGTTCAGCGGACGCTCCACATAAACGAATTAAAACTGTGTGTAATTATTGTATTTTGTGAGATGTTTATGAAACATTGATGGAAGGAGTCTCCAGTGTCAGCGCTTTGTAACAGTCAGAGGTGAAGCTGTAACTTTACGTTTTCCGAC
>CM075022.1:19878096-19883096 GCA_037576675.1 Pangasius sanitwongsei
GCTGTAATTCCTAAATGGTAAATGCCATATTTTTGTGGAACCTCTTAAAATAAAGCTGAAAGTCTACACTTCCATCATATCTTGATTGTTTTATGTCAAATCTATTGTGGTGGTGTGTAAAAGCAAAATCACAAAAACTCCATCATTGTCCAAATACTTCCGGGGAATATATATTTATAGCTCATTTCCTTATAAAACTGCACACACTGCACCTGAGAATGCTATTTTATTTTTAAAGCAAAGGATCTTCAGACCAAATATTGACTTTGTTTCATTTATTACTGTTTACTGCTTTTTATATAATTTTTTTTTATGTAGAAACATTTCATTTCATTATATTTGAAGGCATCTTTACTCTACAGCATTTCTTTGCTTGTGCCAAAGACTGTTATATATATATATATATATATATACACACTTTGATTACGGTCCTTCAGGGTCACAAATGCTGAGTTTGAAATTCCTGATTTATACGTTATTCTAGTTCCCTAGTTATTTCCACAGTTCTCCTAGCTCCTTGTTATTTCATGTTACAAAGTTCCTTTTTGGGGTTTTGGAGTTTTAACAAGGTCTCTTCAGGTTACAAACCGATGAGTTTCAATTCACTCGCTAACGAGACACACCGAGACTCATAACGAGGCTCATAACGAGGCAGGTGCTAACAATGATCAGGGGCTCTGTTTAACTGAGAAAGAAGAGGAACAGATGGAAAACAAAACAAGAGAACAAGGAAATCTAAGGTGAAAGAAAAACCCACACCATACATTTTGACGTTCTTCTGAAAATTCTTTATAAAACAAAATTAGAAACAAAGTTTCCAACAAAAAAAAAAAGAGTAAAAATGAACATTATGGAAATTTTAAGCGATTAAAATACAAACGAAACACTTTTCAACTTTAATCATGCCAGTTCTAGTTTGTCACTAGTTTTTGTGCAAGGCCATGAAGAGTTGTTACAAAGGCATACAATACAATATGGAATCAACAAAAAATGTAGTTATACACCAAGAGTACTTTACTTTCCAATAGATACAAATCCAAATCAGGGTTTCAAGAAGAAAAAAAACATTTCTGTTGTTTTTAGGTTGAAAATCCCTGCATCTGGTGATATGTCAGATAAATCAAGGCAAAAAAAAAAAAAAGGTCAGAAGCATAAATATTATTCTGCATGTAATAAACAACAGATGCAATTCTAACTTTGAATGTTTATGAAGCTTAAAAATATAAAAGAGACACAAAAAAGCAAGATCAGGCACGTAAAAATACACAAAACAGAAATGCAAAAGTAAAAAAATATCCACAAACTCCAAACCACCGAGCGCAAAATTCTTCATGAGAAATAAAGTCTACATCCAGAACAACAATGTTTATCATGATAGTAATAAAAACTGCATGCACAACAGATAAACACTACACTACTGTATGAATAAACACACCTTCTCACAATCGTTATAAACACATTAATGTCCTTTTGCGTTTAAAAAAAAAAAAAAAACGCAGCCGCAGTTTAATTGCTACATTTGCATCAAAAAAAGGCATCAGAAATCTGTAAAAGTCACGGATTCGCCGTGTGATGTTTCTCCTTTTCACCTGAATGAAGATGTTTTCAGAGGTACGAGTGTGTCCTGTGTGTGTGTGTGTGTGTGTGTGTTATTGCAACATTTTGTAGGAAACTGTTAACCCTTCATAAGAATTTGTCATTTACACACATAAAAAAAGGTTTGGATTGGTATAAAAATAAATTTGCTATCAAAAAAATACTACAAAAAAAAACTAGAAATATAAAAATAAAGATTTGCAAAAATTCTTGAAGTGAAGTTACATGAAGTCTGAATTTTTTTTAACCATTTTCATCATGAATTTTTCAAAAATTACTTTTTTAATTTTTTTAAATTAATTAAATATTTTATTTGAATTAATATAGGATTCATTTTGGACTTTAGTCAATATAATTCAATTAATTTAATTGGAATTTTATAACTTTTAATTTATTTATTAATTTAGAAATTTTTTAAAAAATTCACATAGAGGGAAATTTAAATGTGAGAAATGTTTTGCTAATTATATTTAAAGTTATATTCAGCTTGCATCACTTTTCCTCCGTGTGACGCAAAGTTGTATCTTGCTTAGAATTTTTAATTTCAGATATGAAACATCATGTGAGCATTTTAATGGCGTATGATTGGTCGAATTGTTAGACCTTCTTTTATCATTTATAAATAACAAAACTACTCATAGAGGGTTAACATGTTAGCACACACAAATATACAAACACAAAAAGTATAGAAATGGCTTTGGTACAAAGTACAAATGGTTCAGTCTAAATGAGCGCTACATCACGATATTACTGATACATCGCTGTAATTTAGCCGCAGCACGCAGGATGGATTAGCAGCGTACATCGTTTTTAGTAGCTACCAGAATTATGTGCGGAAATTGCAGGCCATAATTACCCTGTCATAACTCCGGATATCAGTGCATACAGAATAAACCGATGAGACGTTATGAACACTGCAATTTTTCTTAGCACTTACATTTACGTGTAACAAACATTGTAGAATGAATTTAGCCAAAAAAAAAAAGCGACAAACAATATAGCACAAATATAGCCTGATAAGCTAATGTGGCAAATGTAGGATGGATTTAGTAAAAAAAATATAAATGTAGCTAACAGTATAGGATGAATTTAGCCAAAAAAGTTAGCAAATAAACAGCTAACTGCAAATAATGATGATCATGTGACTGTAATGAAGCGCAGTTTATCAAGTTTGATGTGACGCTAAACTGTGAAATGATCCACTAAGGCACTACGTGTTTTGTTATTTCACACGTATAATAAATTTCACTTACGCAAAATATCAAAGTTTGGTAATTTAGATGGCTTTGGATTCTTATGTCTGATTTAAGGAACATCTTTGGCAGCTTGTTAAAAATGAAAGTGTAGCTGGATATTGTACAATATTTGGTCCTTTTAGAGCCCTGAGTGTCCTAACGTAACTTAATAATATGCTAATATTCATACGTTATTCGTACGTGAAAGATTTATACAGTCTCATTAACACCTTTTTTTTTTTAATAGTGAAAAAAAACCAGTAAGAATTCTTTTCCAGTTTGAAAATATGCTCAGATCAAATTTCTTTGTCATTTTAAAATAAATGTCACAGTAAAATAAATAAAAAAGCAAACGAAACTTTTAATTTGGGGGAATAAAAAAGATAATAAAAATCCCTAAAGAATTTTGCTCTTGGCTTAAATCTCAACTTTAAACCCTAGTTTTCACTTTTTTTGCCAGTTTTTGCTGCATTTCTATTGATTTCAGGAATAAAATTGAAACACACGTGCAAAAGAAAACAAGCTGCTAATCTTAGATAAGATGAAATTAATATCAGGAAATTTTTTTTATAGTTTTTATAGCTTTTATAGCTTTTATAATTATTTTTTAATCCATGTTTCATAGTTGCCAGATCGTAGATTTTAGGATTAATATTCATTATAACTGAAGCATGAAGCTGTAAACGCATTTCTGTCACAATGTGAGGAATTTCTTTCTTTCTTTCCTTCTTTCTTTCTTTTTTAAAATCTGCTTTTTAATGTTTATTTTATGTTCATGTCAGAATGAAGGCTTTCCTTCTTTCCTTCTTTCCGTCTCGTTTCAGTCCACCATCTTGAAAAATGGCCGTTTATTTTTTTTCCCTCATATGGCTAAATCCAAAATAATTCATGCTACGTGACATTCAGTGACTAAGAGCTGGTTTTATTTCATCAGTTATCAAAAACTAATTCAGCGAGTCGTATTCCTGCTCTTTAACACTAACGCTAATGCTGCTAACACTAGCTAGCTCGCTAATATGAACTAACTTAACAGGAATTCAGAAATGTTTTACTGCTAATGCTTGCTAGCTAGCTAATACGAGCTAACCTGACAGAATTTCTGACAGGATTTTCAAGTCATATTTACTTTTTTCCCCTGCTAATGCTAGCTAGGTAGCTAACGAGCTAGACGAACAGGATTTCTGAGGGGATATTCATATTTTCTTGTCATCTTCACTGTTAATGCTAACTGCATGCATTAACTGACAGGATTTCTGAGAGGAATTGAATCATATTAATACATTTTCACAATGCTAGCTAAAGCTAAAGATGCTAAAGGTGCTAGCTAAAGATTTTTGCCATATACACAAACACAACAATCTTTACTGCTAACACTAGCTAGCTAGCTAACTGAAGTGAACCTGACATGATTTCTGACAGAATGTTCATAAATGTTCACAATCATAGTACTAAAGCCAATTAGCCAGCATATTAGCCACACACAAACCTGAAAAATTTTAAGTCATGCTCATAAATCTTTGTCACCTCTACTGCTAATGCTAGCTAATTGGCTAACATGAGCTAACCTGACAAGATTTCTGAGAGGAAATGTACCGCTGTTGTTGCTAAAAAGCTAGCAAAAAATTAACAGCTTGGCAGGATTTCTGAGAGGATTTTTGTCCTATTCAGACATGTTTACTGCTAATGCTAGCTAGCTGGCTAACATGAGCTAATCTGATAGGATTTTTAAGTCATATTCATAATTGTTTATTTTTTTCTGATGCTAATGCTAGCTGGATAATTAACATGTGCTAACCTGAAAAGGGTTTTTAAGTCATATTCATAAATGTTTACTTTTCACCTACTGAAGGAATTTTAATTAAAAAAATAATGTTCAAAAATCTTTATCATCTTCATTGCTAGCTAGCAATGACACTAGCTAGCTGGCTAACATGACACGTAAATGTCTTTAATGTTGATGCTAACAAGCTAGCTAACATGAACAGCTTGATAGGAGTTCTGTGAGGATTTTTGTCCTATTCATAAATGTTCAAACTTTTCATTGCTAACGCTAGCTAGCTGGCTAACATGAGCTAATCTGACAGGATTTCTGAGAGGATTTTTGAATCATATTCATAAATGTTCACAATCTTCATTGCTCACGATAGCTGGCTGGCTAATATGAGCTAA
>CM075022.1:19888096-19890749 GCA_037576675.1 Pangasius sanitwongsei
AGACATGCCGACCTCGAAGCACTTCTGTAAGCGACAGAACTGACAGCGGTTCCGCGTCACCTTGTTGATCTGGCAGTTTTTGTCTCTGTGGCAGGTGTAGACCATGTTCTTCTGAATACTGCGCCGAAAAAACCCCTGAGAGGAAAGAAAACAGGAGGAGCGAGAAGAAGAAAAGGAAGAGAAGAAGAAAGAGAGGGAAATAAAGCAGATCATGGAGTAAATAAAAAGTGCATTCCGCTGAATTCAGTTCATTTCACACAGAGTCGGGGATCAGTGCTGGGATTCAAACTCACAACCTTCCAGTCAGCCGCGCTGCAAGAATTACACTCGCTCTCCGGAGGACTGGATTTTATCACCTTTGTGAAATTTTGAACTAAGTATTCCTGCTCGGAATGTCTGGGAAGAACATTCCCACATCTTATAAATAAAAAAGTCCCAAAGTGATCCTGACTGAAGTACATCAGCAAGAGCTGTAATAATCCTCACCACCAGGGGGCAGCACTGCTTTACCTGCCTACATGTTCATCTCTGTTCACTCCATCACTCTCCACCTGGTGTGAGGACTTCTGACTGATCAGTGTTAGCATGAGGGGCGGGGTTAGGACGAGGAAGGGGGCGGAGTTAGGATAAGGTAAACTCACCTTGCAGCCCTCACAGGAACTGACTCCATAGTGATATCCTGATGATTTGTCCTGACAAACGAAACACGGCTTATACACTCGAGGAGGAGGAGGAGGAGACGGAGAACTCGGAATCATCTCCTCGGAACTCGTACTCCGAGTCTCCACCGCTGTACGGAGAGAGAGGGAAAGAGAGAGAGAGAGAGGGAAAGAGAGAGAGAGATACAATATTAGACAAACAACTTGAAATGTAAAACTAAACACGAATCTATGATAGAAAGAAAGAAATGAACAAAAAGAAAGAAAGAAGGAAGGAAGGAAAAAGAAAGATTGAAAGGAAGGAAGGAAAGAATGGAAGGAGTAAAGGACTAAAGAAAAAGAAAGAAAGAGAAAGAAAGAATGGAAGGAAAGAAGGAAGAGTGCTTTTGGCAGCTCCTCATGGAAAAAACAAACATTTTTTTTTATTTTAGTTTTAAATTCAGTTTAAAAAATTAATTAATTAATGAACCAAAAGAGTTCAAGGTTAACTCTCTGTATGTATGTGTGTGTGTGTGTGTGTGTGTGTGCGTGTGTGTGTGTGCATGTGTGTGTGTGCGTGCATGTGTGTGTGCACGTGTGTGTGTGTGCGTGTGTGTGTGTGTGTGTGTGGGTATGTGTGTGTTCATGAAGTAATACCTATAAACCAACCAGACACACAACACCATTTGCTGTATTAACCGCCCAACGTCATCGTACGTGTCCAGACTCCAATATAAACACACACATGCTCACACACACACACACACACTCACACACACACACACACACACACACACACTCACACACACACATATACATACACATACATAATGTTCTCATGTGTCTTGTGCATTGTGTGTTTATTTTGTAGGTGTGAAACTTCATGTTCGTTTGGGTGTGTGAGAGTAGAACAGTACAAGGACACACACTTAGATGAATACACATACACACACACACACACACGCACACACACACACACACACACACACACACACAGTTGTCTGAAGCTTATCATGGCTGCCATCTGGCTCATTTTTGTGGTTTTGGTTCTTCGTCCCTCAGCAGCTTTAACTCTCACTGAACTCACAAAATATTTGCGTTTGATCTCGACTCGTTGTTTCAGCGCTAATCCGCTAATGTGTTCATCAAACGTGTGTGTGTGTGTGTGTGTGTGTGTGTGTTACACAGCACACAAAGCCTCTGATAATGTTTAAGTAAGAAAGAAAGAAGGAAAGAGAGATTGAAAGAAAGACAAAAAGAATATAAGGAGTAAAGCAGGAAAGAATGAATTAAAGGCGTACAAAAAGAAGTAATGAAGAAGAAAATAAGAAGGAAACGAGTAAAGAGGGACAGAAGGACAGAAGTAAAGAAGGACAGAAGTACAGAAGTAAAGAAGGACAGAAGTAAAGAAGGACAGAAGTACAGAAGTAAAGAAAGACAGAAGTACAGAAGTAAAGAAGGACAGAAGTAAAGAAGGACAGAAGGACAGAAAGACAGAAGGACAGAAGTAAAGAAGGACAGAAGTACAGAAGTAAAGAAGTAAAGAAGGACAGAAATAAAGAAGTAAAGAAAGACAGAAGGACAGAAAGACAGAAGTAAAGAAGGACAGAAGTACAGAAGTACAGAAGTAAAGAAGTAAAGAAGGACAGAAGTACAGAAGTAAAGAAGTAAAGAAATACAGAAGGACAGAAAGACAGAAGGACAAAAAGACAGAAGTAAAGAAGTAAAGAAATACAAAAGGACAGGAGTAAAGAAGGACAGAAGTAAAGAAGGACAGAAAGACAGAAGGACAGAAGTACAGAAGTAAAGAAGTAAAGAAGGACAGAAGTAAAGAAGGACAGAAAGACAGAAGGACAGAAGTACAGAAGTAAAGAAGTAAAGAAGGACAGAAGTAAAGAAGGACAGAAAGACAGAAGGACAGAAGTACAGAAGTAAAGAAGTAAAGAAGGACAGAAGTAAAGAAGGACAGAAAGACAGAAGGACAGAAGTACAGAAGTAAAGAAGTAAAGAAGGAC
>CM075022.1:19899014-19909410 GCA_037576675.1 Pangasius sanitwongsei
ACACACACACACACACACACACTCTCACACATGCACACACACACACACTCACACACACACACACTCACACTCACACACTCTCACACACACACACACACACTCTCACACACACACACTCACACACACACTCACACACACACACTCACACACACACTCACACACTCTCACACACACACACACACACTCTCACACACACACTCACACACTCACACACACACACACACACACACACACACTCACACACACACTCACACACTCTCACACACACACGCACACACACACTCTCACACACACACTCACACACTCTCACACACATACACTCTCACACACACACACGCACACACACACACACACACACACACTCTCACTCACACACACACACACTCACACACACACACACACACTCTCACTCACACACACTCTCTCACACACACACACTGCAATAACATTAAAAATGACTCAAGGAGTAGTTACATTTTAAAAACATTTTTCCCAAATTTTCAGATTAATTCCAATATTTCAATTTCAATATTTAATTCAGATATTTCAATTTTAAATTCCATTTTTAAATTTAAAAAATTAAAGTTACGTGACGCTGCGCAAATTAAACCGACCACTAACCTCGTTGCAGCAGTTATAAAGAAATAAACGTAAATAAACATAAATAATTAAGGCTAATTTTATGCAAATATTTAAAAAGAAATTGTGTTTTTTTTGTTATTTAAAAGTCTAAGAAGCAATTGTCTGTGTGTGCGTGTGTGTGTGTGTGTGTGTGTGTTGTTGTTGTTGTTGTTGCTCTATACTTTTGTACTGTGTAGTGTAGTTGTTTTTTTATTTATATTATAATAATTTTTTTACAACATAATATTAATAAATAAGTAACATTTTATTTATCATGTATAAATTTTTAATATTGATTTATTTAGCATAGTTTTTACATTTTATATTTTAAATATTGATATGAATAAATACATCAAATTTTAGTTAATTAATTTAATATTAGTTTTTTTGTTTTGTTTTGTTTTGTTTTGTTTTGTTTTGTTTTGTTTTGTTTTTCTCAGACAAGCTTTCATCACCTGGTGTAATTTGACACGAGGCTGACGAGTGTGAAATCGCTCGATCCTCACCTGTACCGTCTCGCACTGTTCACGTAGTTTATCCTGAGAAACCGAACACCGCGTCACGACCGCCGATGAAAGATCACTGCTTTTTACTCTAAACTCTTTTTTTCCTCAAACGGAAGTCTACGGCTCGGTCCCAAATTAATCATTAGAAGGGAAACGTACCTAGTGCACTACAAAGGACTTATATTAAATAATAAACAATTATAAACTACTATAAAGAAAATAAATTATTATTTAATGCTGAATTTAGGAAAGAATCTGAATTCCAGCTGGCTCAGTGTAGCGTTGGACCTCTAGTGCACTTCGCTAGTGACGCTATGTAGTGCACTTACATACAGAGTAATGGTATCTATTCGATGTATATTGCACTATATATGCTCTTAGAACTTTAGCACCTTCAAGGGTTCTTCAGTTCTCTGGTTGTCCCTCTGGAGAAACCCTTAAAAGTTCTCAGTAGAACCTGTTTTCCTATCAGGAATCCAACCAAAGGGTTATAAGTAGTCTAGAGGAAGTTAAGAACACCTACTTATCCAAAACATCCTGAAGAACCCTGAAGAACCCTGAAGAACCCTGTCTCCCACAACCTACCAGGATATTTCAGCTAAAAGTTAAAATGCCTGACAGGTTCCCTATAACAAAGTTTTTTCCCCATCATAAAGGTTCCAAGGTTCTAATTAGGGCTCTCTATCAAAAGAACCCTTAAAGTGACCAGCTCTGGATGAACCCTTGAAGATTATATGTAAAATCCTACAGCAAAGTGTTTTCCTATTAGAAAGTAGTTTTTGAAAGCTTAGAACCCTTAATTATCCAACAATCCCTTGGAGAACCTTTGAAGAACCCTGGAGAACCTCCAAAGCCTGACAGGTTCCATGTAACAATGTGTTTCCCTAGGGTTATAAGGTTCTATGTAGAGCCCTTTTTTGGAAACTAAGAACCTTTATTTAACCAATTAACTGTTAAAGAACCATAAAAGAACCCTAGAGATGTTCTTCAGTTGTCCTTAAACATTATATGTGTAAATTAACAAAAGAGTGCTTTCCTGTGAGAAAGAGTTCCCTTTTAGGAAGCCTAGAACCCTTACAGAACCCTTGAAGAACACTTTTTCTTGTCTATCACGTACCAAGAAGCTTCATGTTAAATTCCTGGCAGGTTCTAGACATTAAGAAGAAAATAATGAGCAATAATTTGGAGTTCGTACCACACACACACTTCCAGAGTTAGTACACACACTCTTCAACCAAAAGGGTTCTCTACGGGTCCACTGTTATCGTTTCTATAGTAACAGCTCCTTCATAGGGCCTGTGCGGTGACGCTCGACTAAAAATAAACGCTGCGTTTATTTTCTCTTATTAACTTCAAGAGAGAGAAGAAAGACAGACTGGTGAGGGAACGACTGTTTACAGCTGCTATAACATAAGTGACAACAGGAACTAACTTGATAATAATGTAACTATGAACGGATAAAAAGTATCATGTCATTCTTTAATAAATTAAAAATTGTACTCATTAACTAATTGAACACTTGTGTGTGCTTCATCACTCCACTGTAAAGGCTACAAACATCTACAAACACGTGCAGGTGTGAGACGTGATAAAACGTCAGACATGAGAGCTGATGAGAAGATAAACGAGAGCTAGTGACACTTACACTGCAGGCCGGCGCTGTAGGAGAACGCTTCTGGACCGGAGAAGAAGGAACTCGTCTTCCTCAACACGCAGGAACTCTGAGAGGACACGTCGAAGTGAGGCCTCGAACCGACGCCTAACGTCTCCATGCAGTCGAACATGACGTTATTTCTGACCAAACGTCCTTATAGCGTCCTAAACTCAGCCACGAGCGACGGTTCTACGTGAGAACCCGGCTCTCGACAAAGGAGAACGGAAGTTGGTAGAACGCTTGAAACAGCTTCTGGAGTTCCTCGTCAGAAGGAAAGGATCTGCTGTCAATCAAATGTGAGATAAAAACATCCAATCAGTTCTGTTTCGCATCCAACAAGACAGCAGGTCTTCTTCTTCTTCTTCTTCTTCTTCTTCTTCTTGTGCGCTTTAGGATCAGCTATGGAAAGATGAAAAATGAAAGATCTACAGAAGACTTCTTCTTCTATCAATTTTTTAAAAGTATTGGCACCCCAAACACACTCTCAGTTCAGCTGCTTAGTAAACAAGACCACAAGTTCAAGGTGAAGCATCTACACAACTTCAGGCTCCTCCTCCTTTTTCTTCTACTTTGTCTTCTTCAAAACAAATTACTTTTTGTGTCAAAGTATTAAATAAAATCTCAGTTCAATCTCACCGTTCTTCTTTAAAGTAATGTTCTAATCTCATCCTTTGACTAAAAAGTATTTGAGAAGATCTGAAGTCTGACGTCACGCCTACGTGCTCCAAGACCATCCAATCAGACCAGAGTATCAAGAAATGAGGTGGAAAAGAAATTTCAAGCAGTGTTGGGATTTTTGGTTTACATGCTACAACCACAAAAAAATAAAACAGTCTAAAGCATCAATGGAAAGAAAAACGTCAGACTTCCAATCAGATCCAGTTTCTCAAATCTCTCGAGCAGGACATCCAGATGAATCATCTCCTGAGGTTCACACGTCTTCATGCGGTGATTTTTTTTTTTTTTACAACAAAATGTCATAATTCAAGAAAACAATGACATTCAAGAAAATTCTTTGGTCTTCTGACAGGAGCAGTCGGTGGAGGAAACTTCTACTGAACTTCTGACTTTCTTCAGAAACATCTACTAAAGTTCAAACTCCTTCTGGTGTCACTGCTGTCACTCGTACGATCACCAAAACAAGACCAACCAGCAAGTCAAACTTCTCCTGAACTTCAATCTTCTCCACCGCCTCCTCCTCCTCCTTCTTCTCTCTCTCTCTGACACAACACAACTTTAAAATGAAAACAAAGCCTCGAGATCGAGTTACTGCTCCCAAAATCCGACACTCAGACGGGGGGGGACGCTCTGGTCTGCTGTCACTTCTCCAGTTTTTGGACCTTCAGCCAGCTCTGTAGTTCTCTGACACACTGACCATCGTCTCTTTTTCTCCTCCTCTTTTGTTCTTCTGCTCTTCCTCAGGAACTGGATTAGCACGACTCCCAAAAAAGAGCAGGACCAGCTATAAAACTTTACAGCAGGCTCTGAGTAGGAGGAAAGTGCTGGACAGACTGAGACAAGACGTCTGACTCCGCCCACTTTAGAGAGAGAGAGAGAGAGAGAGAGAGAGAGAGAGAGAGAGAGAGAGGCGGGAGCTCGTCTGGTTGGACAAAAACTTTCTCTCGTTTTCATGGGTTTTAAAAATGTAAACATACAATCCCTCTCTCTCTCTGTCTCTCTTTTTCTGTCTCTCTCTTTGTTTCTCTCTGTCTATCTCTCTCTTTTTTGTCTGTCCTCTTTCTATTTCTGTAACTCTCTCTCCCTCTCTTTCTCTCTCCCTCTTTTTCTCACTTTCACTGTCTGTCTCTCCCTCCCTCTCTCTCCCTCTCTCTCTCTCTCTCCCTCTCTCTCATGATTATTATTATTTTCATTGTTCAGCTGCAGCTAACGGTCACAAAACATAAAATGTATAAATAAACTAAACTAAAAATATGATGTACATAAAAATGCACAAAAAGTACAACTCCTCGTGCAAAACCTTCCGCACTACACTGTAACCAGAGGTGGAGTGATTATAAATGAATGAATATATCTGGAATATTCTGTGGAGTTGAAACCGTTTGTGTTTATGACGTTCACAGCGTTTAGCAGACGCCGTTATCCAGAAGAGCTTTAGAGTCTCGATCAGAAACACGTCCTCGCGCTGGTTCACTCGCTCGGGGCCTCAGAGCTCCGCCCACAACATTTACTCAAAACCAGTCGCGTCATTTTACTGCCTTTAATTAAAGAATATAGAAATAAAGAAAATCAGCCGACACACACCCATAAACTAAGACGAATAAAACTCATCGTTCAGTTACGACAAAAGCCGTAAACAAACGCCTCAGCTGACGGAGGATTTAGCGCTTATTATTATTATTATTATTATTATTATTATTATTATTATTATATATTTCTTGCCATATAAATGAGTCGAAATCACTTCCGCTTCTGTTTTTCAGCCTTTACCCTGATCACTCGTTTCGTGCTCCCAGCTCTCTGTGCACTTTACCTTTTATGGAGTTTTGTGGGCGTCGCTACATGCAAATGAGCTGCGTCAGCAATCAACATACGCAAGTGAGTACAAATAAAAAAAATTCAATGTTTCCAAAACTTTTGTAAATCTGGCAGAAAGTTTTTGTTCGGTTTGATTTACACAAACTTTTACACACAACTTAAAATAAAAGATTGATAATCGAGGCTTGTTGTCTGTAATACGTAATGAATGCTTTATAACCGGATATGAATACGTTCATAGTTCATTATAACTATGGAAGCGTTATTGTTATTATTTAGATATCATAATTTATCATTTTAAATCTGATTGCTTGATCACTTTAATTGATAAGATTAAATACAAACCTCAATAAAGTTAAAACAAGTATAAAAAATATTGAACAAACAAACAAACCAACTCTATGATACAAAATATTTGATATTAATAATTATTTTAACTCGTTTCTGTGGGCAGGAAATAAAGTAAATACAAAATAATTAATAAAAAAAAAACACAAATTACTAAACAGATGAATTGGTTGATGTTTAATATGACGTCACACATGAGCCTAATATGCTTAATATTTAAATATTTAAATTCTCATTAAATGAATCTGTGATAAAAAAAAAATCTGAATTTGTACAGAATTTGTTTCTGTTTAAAAAATATATGGAGTCTCACGCCCTCTTCAGGTGAGACACGGAATGACAAAGAGCAGAAAACACACACACACACACACACAGAGAAAGAGAGAGAGAGAGTGTGTGAGAGAGAGAGAAAGAGTGAGAGAGAGAGAAAGAGAGAGAGAGAGGGAGTTTGTTTAAACTGAATCTGAAATCACACAAAGCTCAAAAACAGGTTGAGAAATGTGTTGATGTATCTGTCTGCGTGTGTGTGTGTGTGCGTGTGTGTGTGTATCTGTGTGTGTGTGTATCTGTGTGTGTGTGTGTGCGTGTGTGTGTGTGTGTAGAGTTTAACTTTTAACATTGCCATCTTTTTGTGCTGGACTGAGATGAGATGATGATCCCACCGTGACTTTACCACTTTATCGCTCAGACTTTAATCTGAAGCTCTACTGCTTTTCTCTTTTTCTTTCCTTCTTTTCTTTTTTTTTCATTTCAGAGTGCTGAACCCTGGAAAGCAGCCCCACAGGGCTTTAACACACACACACACACACACACTCACACACACACACACACACACTCTGTCTCTCATTCTTTCATTCTCGCTCTCTTTTTCTGGCATAGTCTTATAAACCGCTGGCTCACGCGTTCTTTTTTTTCTCTGTCTGTTTTTCCATCTTTACTTTCCTTCTCTCTTCTCTCAGGTTTTTATTCCAGTTTCTCCTCCTCTACACTCACACGTTCCTTATGAAGCTGTTATTAAGGCTTATAACAGCTCAGTACACTAATGAATGTAGAACATCTACACTAACCAGAATGTTTATACTTCCTTCTTTATTTTTTTCTTCCTTGTTTATCATTCCTTCAGGTGTCTCCTTTCCCTTTTTCCTTCTTCACTTCCTTCTCTTCCTCATTATCTTCCTCCTCTTTTCTTTTCTTTTCTTTTCTTTTCTTCCCCACTACCTCTTTTTCTTCCGCTTCCTACTCTTGATCTTCTGCTTTTTCTTCATCCTCCTCTTCTTCCCTCCTTTTTTCTGCTTCTTTTTTTTATTATCTATTTTTTACTACTTCTGTTTTCTACAAATTTTTGCTGCACATGAAACATTTTAGTTTAATTATTAACTGTTAACTTCATTGTTTAATTGTTAAATTGTTTGTTAAATTGTCAAAAAAATGAATAATGTTTTATTAGAGTATTAATTATTAATCCATTAACTTTATGGCAGATTAAGATATTTATATATACAGATTTTCTTCCATTTTCTTCCATCCTTTGTCAGTATTTTTATCCATTTACAGTTGCCCTGTGTTACTCTGGGTCATATTTTACAGCGACTCGACCCGCAGAGATTTCTGTAAATTATTTATTTTATTTGAGACTCTTCAGTAAAAAAATCTTTTCTTTTTCTTTTTTGTTCTCTTTTCACGTGCACTGGCCTCGACTTCACCTCGCAGCTTCGCTCTCTCTCCGCCTCAACATTTTCACCTGTCTTTCAACAAACCCCCTCCCTCTCCCCCTCTCCCTCTCCCTCTCTCCCTCCCTCCCTCTCTCTCTCTCTCTCTCTCTCTCTCTCTCTCACACACACACACACGAACACACACACTCTGACACACTGCAGGGAGCAGAACTGCACAGTTTCAGCCAGCTCGGCTCTCTCCACACCTTGAGGCAATTACACACACACACACACACACACACACGCACACACGCGCACACACACACACACACACACACGCACACACACACACATACACGCACACACACACGCACAGGAACAAAGTAAATGGAGGGAGAAGGCAGACAGGAAAAGGGACGGCTCGTTCTCTTTCTCACTTTCTTTCCTCTGTTCTCTCTTTTCCCTCAGATGTTTCCTCATACATTTTCAGTTATTCTCTCTCTCACTCTCACTCTCTCTATCTCTATCTCTATCTCTCTCTCTCTGTCTTGCTCTCTCTCTCTCTGTCTCTCTCTCTCTCTCTGTCTTGCTCTCTCTCTCTCTCTGTCTCTCTCTCTCTCACACTCTCTCTGTCTGTCTCGCTCTGTCTCTCTCACTCTCTCTATCTCTATCTCTCTCTCCGTCTTGCTCTCTCTCTCTCTCTCTCTATCTGTCTCACTCTGTCTCTCTCTGTCTCTCTCTCCCTCTCTCTCTCTCTCTCTGCAGTTCTTCTCTCAGTTTTACAGGAAGTTTTATAGATTCTGTCTCAGGTTTTATTGTTTCTTTTTTTATCAAAACACCTTCTTGCCTTTTTTCTTCTCCTCTTCTTCACTGTCTTTCTCTTTTCTTTCTTTTCATCTTTTTTTCTTTCCACTTCTTTTTCTTCATCTGCTTCCTCCGCTTCTCATTTTTCTTTCCACAGATCCCCTTCAAACTTCTTCTCAACTTTTTTGTTCTTTTTTTTTCTCCTCTTCTTCCTCCATTTCATTTAACAATTTCATTAGTTCTTCCATTACACGGGTTGGTGGTTCTACGCAGAACCCTACAGCAGAATGTTTCTCTGTGAGAAAAGGTTCTGCGTTAGAAGAGGGACGCTTACCGGAGGCTGAGAAAGAACCCGTAATGCACGGAGAGAGCTCGGCTGAGTTTCACACACACGGCAGGTTCTCGGTATTAATGTTGTGTTTATGTGCAGTTTGTGTTACAGGTTAAAATGGCAGCCAGATTTTTTAAAGCTAATGCTAATGCTAATGCTAATGCTAACTTTTCCTTCTTTCTGTAGCTTTGCTTTTCCTTCTTCTTTGCCCAAAAATACGAAAGTTAAAACTCCATTAAACAGCCGTGTGTGTGTGTGTGTGTGTGTGTGTGTGTCACATCCCGCAAATTCATCAAGTCTGTGGTTCTGTGTCACACTTTCAAAACAGCTCATGATTACCAGTGTATACACACACACACACACACACACACACACACACACACACATTAACACGCTCGGCCAGAACCCAGAAATTCCAAACACAAAAATTCCACATAAATAAATAAGAGGAACAATGTGCAGTTTGTTCTTCAGCTCGTTCTTTATTTCTCTCTCCCTCTCTTTCTTTACTTTCTCTTTCTTTTTTTAACTTTCTGTCTCTCTGTTTCTTACACTATCTCTTTTTCTCTCTTTCTTTCACACTTTATCTCTTTCCTACTGTTGTTCTTTCATTCCCTATCTCTCTTTTTCTTAATAAAAAATTTATTTATTTATTTATTTCCATAAATATCTTTTTAAATCAACCTTTAAATCTCCTACACATTTTTAAATTTATAATCCTGACCATTAAAAGGTCAATTTCAGTCTTTTTGCTTTTTTTGCACAGATTGTATTTCTTTTTTCTCACATATTCTGTCTCTCTTTTTCTCTCCTTTTTCTTTTTCACTCTTTCAGATATTTTACTTTTCTTTTTTTCTGTACCTTTCTCTATTTTTCTTAATTATTACTATTAAAATATCCTTTTTAAAATTAACTCTTTTTTATTAAGGCTAATATGTTCGTTTACTTTTTAACCAATTTATTTATAATTTGTAAATTATAAATTGTGTGATTATTATTATTATTATTGTTATTATTATGGTATCTTTTTTTACACACACACACACACACACATTGTGTTTCTTTTTCTTCCCTGTCTCTCTTGTTTTCTTTCCATGCTAAGCCCCGCCCACTTTACATTAAAACAGGACACATCAGTGGGCGTAACTTACAAAGCGCCGCCATCTCTTTCGGAAGATCCGCACCGTAATGTCCGAACAGTCTGCCGCTGGCCAGGAGATCGAAGGGGGCGTGGCTTCGCATCGGATTGAAGGCGAATGGGTAAAATCCGGTCATGTGACCCACAGGCCTCTCCCTGTTGGTTGCCATGGTAACGACGGGCCGGCCTGATGTCGATCAGTGCTACAGACGTGGCTTCGTTTAGGACGGAGATGTAACGAGATGAAGCTCCACCCACTTCCTGTCTGTTTCCCACAATGCTATTTTGTTTGTTTAATTGGATTAGAGGAAGATTTCAGATTAGCATTAGCATTTTAGAAATCTGTCCATCGTTAGACTCTTTTTCAGCAGATGGTGTGTAACCTGAAAGAAAAGAGGAAAGAAAAAAAAAAAGTTATGGACATATTGTTATTTAAAATGTCATTTTAGCTATTAAATATAATCCTTAATTTTTTAATTTTTTAAACAAATTAACAATCAAACCAATAAACAATACGACATTCCTAAGGAACATCGCTACACTTCACAAAGAAAGAAAGAACTGGAGTTGGTAGAAAACAGGAGAAGTAGGAGAGAGTGAGTGAGTGAGTGAATGAGTGAGCAAGCGAGTGAATGAGTGAATGAATGAGTGCATGTGAGTGAGTGAGTGGGTGAGTGAATGAGTAAGTGAGTGAATGAGTGAATGAATGAGTGAGTGAGTGTTTGGGTGTGTGAGTGAATGAGTGAGTGAGTGAATGAGTGAGTGAGTGAATGAATGAGTGAGTGTATGAGTTAGTGAGTGAGTGAATGAATGAGTGAGTGTATGAGTTAGTGAGTGAGTGAATGA
>CM075022.1:19915714-19926600 GCA_037576675.1 Pangasius sanitwongsei
CATACTCCTACCCTCTAATCCCTACTCCTATCCCATACCCCTACCCTCTAATCCCTACTCCTATCCCATACTCCTACCCTCTAATCCCTACTCCCCATCCCATACCCCCTACCCCCTACTCCCTATCCCATACCCCTACCCTCTAATCCCTACTCCTATCCCATACTCCTACCCTCTAATCCCTACTCCTATCCCATACCCCTACCCTCTAATCCCTACTCCTATCCCATACTCCTACTCCCTATCCCCTACTCCCTATTCCCTACCCCCTACTCCTATCCCATGCCCCTACTCTCTAATCCCTACTCCCCATCCCATACTCCTACCCTCTAATCCCTACTCCTATCCCATACTCCTGCCCTCTAATCCCTACTCCCCATCCCATACCCCCTACTCCTATCCCATACTCCTATCCCATACTCCTACCCCCTATCCCATACTCCTACCCCCTATCCCATATTCCTACCCCCTACTCCCTATCCCATACTCCTATCCCATACTCCTTATCCCCTACTCCCTATCCCATACTCCTACCTCCTACTCTCTATCCTATACTCCTATCCACTACTCTTTTACCCTACTCCCTTCTCTCTGTTCCATACTCCTATCCCCTCCACACTACTCCCTACCATCTACCCCATCTTCCCTATCCCCTACTCCCTGTCCCGTACTCTCTACTCCCTATCCCCTACTTGCTACTTTACCCCATCCCTTATTCTATATCCACTTTTCTCTATCCCTTACCACCTATTCCCTACCCTAGAGAATCATTAGCACTACGTAGTGCACTAATACAGGGAACTTTTTTTTAAATGCTTAAAATAAATTTGCTTAAATTCAAGGTTGAATTTTATCATATTTCCAGAGTGAAATTAAGCAAATTAACCACAAAGGCATTTTTATAACCCTTTTTACTCAGGGTGCCAATAATTCTGGAGCTCACTGGAGAGATATGTGCTGCCACACACACACACACACACACTTGAAGTTCTGAGAATTCAGACCTGGAGGCAGACTGAAAGTGTTTTTGGTTTTTATTTAATGTCTTGGCTCTTTTCCACATCCTTTTTTACTCGCTCTCTCATTTTTTCCACTAAAACCTTCAAAGAAAACGTTTCGCTTTCACTAAATCTGGAACCAACCTCACGTTTTAGAACTTCACAGCTCATCCTGGTGCTGTTTCTGCAGCTCTTCTGTGCAGTTTTTATATTCACATATATACGTGTGTATATATTCTGTATATATTATTAAGTACTCTTTTATTTCTGAAACTGTTCTACAAACATTGGCAGCGTGTTGTGAGCTCATACGAGTTCATCTACGGCACAATAATGTCTTAAAATCTTTTCTTTTTTTTTTTTTTACACAGATGTCGCTGCAGTACAGCTGTGTTATTCCTCAAGGCCAGGTGTGCTGTTATGTTTCCCAGCATGGCCGTTAAAAATTCATCGCCATCTTGTTTAATATTCCTGCTGTGAGTCAGAAAGAAAGGTGTTTTGTGAGCAGGTCGGTGTAATTAGCCGTTCCTATAAATAAAAAAACTAAAGTCGTTCATACGGATCAAAGTGTGTTAGCATTTCTGTACGACTTTAGTTTTTTTTTTTATCAAACATTATAGTTTGAATGTTGATGTTATGTCCCTTCGTTAAATAGCGTCATGGGGAATATATCGTGTGTTTCTGCCGATGTTCTGGACATTTCTGAGCAGCTAACAAGGGGACGTCGGTATAACGTAACCCTGCGTTCATGCCGGCAGTCACATGATGCGACGAATCATCTGGAAGTCATTCATTTTTACTTATAGCTGCATATTTTTGGCAAAAGGAGGCAGAGCCACAGTTACGTAATTTTTGGTTCCACATATTCGTTCCTACTCACAACTTCTGAGCAAGAACCCACTTGCTACTCTCTTAGTGTCAAAGACAGCAAGCTAAAGGTTCCTCGGTTTGTTCTTCTGGTGGGAACCCCTAAGTTTTCCCTATAAACAGAGGTTCTACAAAGAACCCTACTCAAAGGACATATGTCAAGTTCTTTAACTAAACATCTTGGCACTGTTATGCATTTGCCAGTTCATTTCTCTCAGTCAAAGCCAAAAGGGTCTAGGTAGAACCTTACAGTAGAACGTTTCTCTATCAGACAGAGTTCCAAGCAGATAACTTTAACTATCTGAAGAACATTTGAAGATCCCTATTTCTTTAATAGTGCAGCTACTCAACAAGAGGATCCCAGCTGTCATGGGTTCCACAAGTTGCAGAACTGTTAGTAAAAACACCTAGAACTGTTAACCATCCAAAGAACCCTAAAGGAACCTTACTTTTTGTAAAAGCAGCCATCAAAAACAAACAGTATTGTGAAAATTTCAGCAGTGACGTGTGTGTGTGTCTGATGAGGTTCTGGAATTTTCTGAGCAGATAACAAGAGTATAATCCTCTAACGTGATGCTGCGTTCACAACGACAGCGACATGATGCGACAAAGCGACCGGGAGTCATTCGTTTTCCATAAGAGCTGGATATTTACGGCGACAGGAGGCGGAGCCTTGGTTCTGCGTATTCGTTTTAAACTGTTCATTCGTTGTAAACTGTAAGTGTTTTTAATTTATGCTAAACAGAAGTGTCTGTGTTTTCACTATTCAATTTTTGCTTTTCTATCAAACCGTTAAAATTTTTTAGGCCATGTGTTGTCTTATATACTTTATGTTGTATAGCTAGCTTATGTGGATATCACACTAGCCTGGTGGTATCACTGTAACCATGGCAACGGGAAATAAAGTGATGGTAGGACATTCCCAGAAACGACCAGCGTAGGGCGATTTGAGGTGAAAATCGGTGATGGTGTGAGCACAGGGTTGGTGGACGCCTGATGATGGTCTGTTGGTTCTGCGTACAAACATTACAAGGTAACTTTTATAAATAGTTTACGAAATTACGTAAATTACGACATTTATGTCATTGCCATTGCCAGTAATGCCATTTTTTCAAACTGAGTATGAGTACAGGTCTGATGTTTTTTGTCACTCGTCAATACCAATAACGATACTGAAATGAGTATCCTGCTTAGTGTCATTCAATTAGTGACATCACTGAATATTTTATTTATCTCTTTATATTTCGGCGGTTTAAATGGAAAAGTGCCCGTGTGTTTCCAAGCATTTAGCCGATTAGACTCATTCTCGTATATCTTTAGCGAGTTGATTTTAAATGAAGTGCGTTAGCTAGCTACATTAGTTAGCTTGGATGGAGTCAGGTTGTTGTTTTGTTTCACTTGTAATTAAAATATAGGTTTTTTGTTTTCAGTGTGTCCGAATCAGAGCTGTTATTTTCACTCCCCTTGCGTCATCTGTAGACATTTTTCCTCACGTAGACAATATTTCTCGCTAGTGTTGAACTTCTATGTTTTATGTTTGAGATGTTTTACTTGTAGAGCCCAGTTTGCAGTCTGCTTTGCTATGAATATTAACATTAATCGTGAAATGCGTCCAGATCACTGTTATTTAGTGTCGACTGTTCATTAGCGCAACATCGTACACTAGAATTACAAGGATTTTTTTTAATATGAGTAAATACTTTATATACTTCAAATAATGCCTTAAATTATATACTATTATCTAGTATACTATTTCATTTAATGGTTTTTTTTTTATTCCTCTGTAAAGTCGCTTTGGGTTTGTGAAAGGCACTATATCAATAAAACTTATTATTATTATTATTATTATTATTATTATTATTATTATTATAAATGAGAAAGATATCAGACCGATACCTGACACCAGTATCAGTATCGATGAAGCTCTAGTTAAAATTCACTATTTTTGATAGTTTTTGTGAACTAAAGGAACTAAAGGAACACATGTGAAACTTTATACGCTAACATTTCTTACATTTTGCCCCCTAAGGGTGTACAAACTTTTGCACTCCACTGTATAACTGCTCTCTGAAGCACTCTGGAACTAGGTTTCTTTTTTAAAAATGTGGAGTATAAAGACAATTTATGACCACTGTTATTTTTATTATGACACAATCTTCGAGAAACATTATTGGCTGAATGTTTGTTTTTTTTTCACGTCTTTTATAAATGACGGAATCTCGGAGACGGATAATCGATGATGTCATACGGCAGAACGGCGGTGAGACAAACAGCGAATTCAGCCAGGTGTGAGAGAAAGGAACCTTTTACGCTTGCTAATGACTTCAGTTTTACACATTTCAGTCCAAAAGGAATGACACAGTGAAACTTGGCTATAAAACAAACACACACACACACGGGAAAGCCAGAGCTCAGAGCGAGTAATCATACTGACAAAATAAGGGCAGTAAATCAGGACTTTTAAGGAGGGTACGAAACTTAAACTAAAGGATGTGGTGCACAGCACACACACACACACACACACACACACACAGTCATTACAGGGACTTTCACATGGATTCTCTGAACCCAGATGGTGAATATGGTTAAAAAAAATGATCACACACACACACACACACAAACTTTTATAAGGACCAGCAGCCAGCCAGAAAAAGTCCCCACAAGGTCAAACCTGTCACATATTTCCATAATTATAGGGACATAATTATTGCTCCTCACAAAAAGCTCAAAACCTGAACACATACATGCTCCAGGCAAAGAGGACTACCCAGTTCTAGGTACTAAGTAGAACCACTTCTACATGAAGAACCCTTTAAAAGATGTAAATGTTCTTTTCTACTCCAAAGTTGTTGTTGTTTTTTTCCTTTGTACCCTATAGTAATTCTTCAAAATAGCTTTTCTCTTTCAAAATCCTGTCGATGATCTTCGATTTCTGGAACCCATAGGGTTCTGGCAGCTAGAACCTACAACCCTAGAGGTTTCCTCTCTGTGTTCCTCTGATGGGAACCCATAAAGGTTCCCTGATGACCCTTGGGACACAGCATCTCAGAAAGAACCCTTTCAGAAGAGATTTCAAGTAGAACCCCTTTGGTAAGTGTTCCACCTAGAAACTTACTGATGTTCTAAAAAGAACCTCAATCAAAGGTCATAGTGCAGATATACTGAGCTAAAAAGTTTTAACATCTTCGATTCCTTGAGGGTTTCACAGTTTGCCTCTCTGCACAAGTTTTAACTAGAATCCTACAACAAAGGGTTCTAAGTAGATACCAAAAGCTTTTAACTATCCAAAGAACCGTTGAGGAACCCAAATCTAAGAGTGTAGCTACTCAGCAGGAGGATCCTAGGTGTCCTGGGTTCCACGAATTGTGGAATTGTCAGCACAAACCCTTTAGGTCTTTACAGAAGCTTTATGAACCTTTATATTACGTTTAAAGTTTCTACAAGAAAAAATGGTGCCATCTAGAAGAACCACGAAGGAACTCTCTTCTTTTTTCTCCCTAAAAAGTGTTAAATGTTCAAACACACAAATGTGAACTTCCGGAAAACCTTAAAAGCAAAAATTATATATATTTACACTTACGTTTGTAGAATTCAGTGGAATTTCATATTCAAGTACTTGGATTATATGCTGAATTTCAGCTCTGATTATTGAACACACTTTAATACACTTAAAATTGTAAAAGTGGAACCTGAAAACTTTTTTCTCCAAAAGATGCCATGTTTATGATTCAGTCAGCGCCGGTGCACAATAACTCCAATTTATGAAGGCTGTTATGTCGTAAAAGTGCCTCGAACGTGTGTGTAAATATCTTTAAGTGCCGTGATGGGTGCTGTGTTCAATACGTGTTTAATCACGTGTACTATAATGGCTCTTTTTAAGGGAAAAAAGGACGAAGAACAGAAAAAAAAACATTTAAAATGTCGTCACGTGTTCTTATTAGGGATTTAATGAACTCATGAAATCATGGCCAAATGTGTGTTCAAGAAGAAGTTCTTGTTTTTTAGTTTTCTTATTTTGGCATTTTTTTGTGGAATCCGTCATCATGTGACCTTCTCGCTGTAAACAATCCTATAATTCTGTTCACCACCAGAACAGACGACGGAATCGTCACTCCGACTGATGAGACGTTTACAAACGTACGTGATTCTCTCGTCTTCTAGCTAAAAGTCATGCTGCTGTTTGTAAATGTGCGTAAACATAAACACCTGAATATTTATCAGACTCATAATTATTCATTGTCAGTAAAAGGTAAACTTATTGGATGTTGTTGTGGCTAAATTCTGGAAAACAACCAAATACGCTGAAAAATTAAAAACTTTTTCTGTTTTTCTGTCAGTAATATTCTTTGACCTTTCTACTCTAAACAAACATAAATATATTTTAAGAAAATATTGTGGAAATATTTTTTATATTTTATTATTATCTCATTATTAACCTTTAACTTTTTGTGATTTCTAACGTAACACAATCGCTTACATGCTAGCCACTAACTTGTTGGCTTGCTACCTATTTTAACTTTAGCCAGAAGAAAGTTAGTTTAAAAAAATAAATAAATAAAATGACACAGTTTTGTCTGTATGTTAATGGAAGATACTGTGATGTCACCTTGAATCAGCCAATAGGAGGCATTCTGGGCGGGGCTTCAGTTATTCATGTCAGTGTCTAACATGATGGAATAGAAACAGATATGATAAGAAATTCCTACACAGCGTTATTTTTGAATATCTTTTTGATTTTGTTAAATTTCATACAAAAACAGCAAGCCATAACTCCGCCCCCTAACCTTAACTTCCGCAACTTTTCATACAAACCGAGTCGTGTGAATTGTGGCGGGAAATTTGTTAGCATGCGTCCACGTTAGATTGCACACACATTTACCTTCAGGAGAAGAATTATGAGGTTCAGCATATTAGCGTAAAGCTAACTATAAACAAATATTTTGTATAAATAGTGTAAATTAATTTTTTGAACTCTTGTTCAAAATGATTTGAAAGGAGAATGAGGGGATGAATTTATATTTAACATTTTAATTAATTTATTATCATAATGTATTTCATAATCTTTAGTAATTTTTTTAAACATATTTCCACATGACAATAGAAATAAAACCATGTTTAAATAAAAATAAAAAATGATTTCATCAGCACCTTTCTGAAGCTCAAAGACGTTTCGCACAGACAGACATGATACTCTCAGTGGGAGTGTGTGTCCGCGGCTGGAATGTATAGCGTGTGTGTGTGTGTGTGTGTGTGTGTGTGTGTAGAGGAGTGATGAAAAGAGCTCAGTGTTGATAGACGAGTGAAGAGAGACATAAAGGAGACAGACAGCATTTTTTTGCCTAAAGCGGCTGTCATTAAAAAAAAAAACTCTGAGTAGAAAAAGGTGGAGAAAAAGACGCAGTTAAAGCTGCAGTGAGTAAAATTTAAATTAGAAATATTTTTAATTCGAATTATCGAGTCAGGAAAGAAGAAAAAAAAAAAGAAAACGCTATCGGGTCACAGCACTATGAACCTCAACCATATTAAACTCCAAAACAAGCAAAATCTGTTAAAGGTAACAGAGCTGAAGGTCACATGGGTGTTCTTCTGTTTTAGCTAAGCATGGCGCTAATCTCGTATGCTAACTGCTAGCGTGCAATCGATCATTCAATCACTTTGTTTATATTGTAGCTCGCTGCAAAGTAACGACACGTTTATAGTGACTCTTCTGTACAACAAAGCATCTACATACACACATTCTCAGGTTGATCTCCTTGTGAGGACCTTCAATTGTTCATAATTACTACTTTAGCTAATTAATGCTATGCTACACCTGAACCCGACTCTAACCTTAACCCCGGTAATCAGAAGGAAAGTTTTTGCATCTTTCAGTTTTTATATAAAAGCTTGTAAAAAACAAGCTGTTTTGTGAGGACTTTGTGTTTGTGAGAACCTTTAACACTAAGCTTTCATTGGTCCTCATTTATCAAGCTGAATACGAATAAATTTATTCGTAAATCATTCCCAGGAGCATTTGCACAATATGCTACGTTTCACTCCTGAGTTTGCATAAATATGCATATTAGGACACTCACTAATGTGAACCCCGATTGGTCGGCTTCAGATCGTATAACTGTCGATGAGTTGCTGCGAATTTATATACAGATTACGCTGTCAAGTTTAAATCACTTCTTTATGTCAGTTACACACACAATTAGATTTATAAATTAAGACAAATTAAGACTAGCCATTCAATTAGAGGAAAAGTATTGGCGCTCTGTAAAAGGAGGAGGAGCTAGTGTGTGTTCATGGTAGCTGAAGCGCTGCAGTGGCTGAGCTGCATTACTGGAAGATTTAGCGTCATGCTTTCAACGTTTAGTCGCCATTTTGTTGTTTTCAGCTCTGTTTGCCTTTCATGGAGTTTTGTGGGCGGGACTAAATGTATTTCATCTGTGCCATGGACAGGCTTGGTAATTTATGGTAATTGATTTGTGTTTATCAACATGTACACATGATTATAGTTACTGTAAATAAACTCCGCCCACTATTACAGTGAAGGTCATGTGACTGATTGTAGCCTGAATGTTATCAGACACGTGAAAGAGGGATGTAGATTTTTTTTATTGTATTTTACTATTCAGCTGAATATACAGAAGTTTACAGTAACATCCGTGTTCATATTTTTAAATTTTAGCTATAAATCTGAAAACATTTCAAATAAATAATAAAAACAACAAAAAGGAATATTCATAAAAACATGCAGCATAGATTAATTTTATCATGATGTTATGTGAATGTAAACAGTGTTATCAGAAATGATACGGATAAGAGGAAAAATTAATATTTATATTAATTAATATTAGAATTTTTTTTCATAAGACAAACAGAAAAAATGAGTTTCATTGTCACAGTGTGTAAATCGCATTGTTTCTGTATGCACTTAATGTAAAATGTGCAATATTGTTATTTACATTTATTTAAAAATAAATATGGCATTATTATTATTATTATTATTATTATTATCAGAATTATGCCATGTTATAATTTTCATTCGACTTTGACCCGTCTGCAGTCTACACCAGTGTCAACTCACACCTTTACACACCTTTACACACCTTTACACACCTGATCCAGGTGTTTAGTGTCCTTGATGGTGTTTAGGGGACGACGGAGCGAGGGAGCGGCTTTGGAAACACCGGTCTAGACGGACATGACAGATTTATAAATGAGTTTATTCACAGCGTGTTCAGTGTGTGACAGGTTTCATCAGTGCCTTCATGTGTGTTTTCTCTCCTTTATTCCTCCCTCACGCTATTTACAGACGTGTTTTTAATTAAAGCTTTAAAACACAACGATTTATTTTATCACTGGTTTAAACAGGAGCCGTAATAATAGCTTTAAAAAAGACTAAAAAATAGTCTTTAAAAGGATTTAAAAAGACTTTCAGAAACTCTGAAGTTAGGTTTTCAATTGTCACTTTACATGCATTCAGTTTAACATGATTAATTAACTTTTATTGTCATTTTAGTGTCATTTATTGGGATTAAATCTTATTACTGTATTTAATCCCTACTTTATTTTATTTAATGATTTACACTTTGTATACTTCGGTTATAATTTAACACCTTTAAGTGATGTGTAATTTGTATCTATGTGTGCATATACCTGCAAGTCTCTCTCTATCTCACACACACACACACACACACACAAAACCCGTCCAGTAAGGAAGCAGACACACACTCATGATGTCCCCAATATGCAAATTAGCTCATTTTAATATTTCCATTATGTAAATGTTCTCAATTGACCTGCTTGTAGACATTTCCTACTTTTCTACTTTTACATCTGAATCAAAAATATAATAATGAAAATAATAATAATAATAATAATGAAAATAATAATAATAATAATAATAATAATAATAATAAAATATGGTTGCACAGTGATGGCTAAAATGTCATCACAATTATAATATAAATATTTAAATTGTGATTTTTTTTAGCTTTATTATTTTTAATTAAACCAAATTTTATTCATCACAGCCAAACTGAGATAAAGATTTCTCTGATTTTCTTCGTAGTTGCGTGCAGATGTTGATGAACGCCACTTAGACTTAAATGACCGTGTTCGTTTACATTTAGCCACGCCCACAAAACTCCATAAAAGGCAAAGCTCACAACAATAATAACGTGGGATCTGACCTCAGCTGTGTGTTTACACGTTTAAATTCAGCTACACTAATATCCCAATCATGCTAATAACGCTAATAATAATAATAATAACTCTAATAATAATGCTAATAATGCTAATAATAATGCTAATAACGCTAATAATAATGCTAATAACTCTAATAATAATGCTAATAACTCTAATAATAATGCTAATAACGCTAATAATAATGCTAATAACGCTAATAATAATGCTAATAACGCTAATCTGATGGACTGAGTTGCCAAACAAAATTCTATTTTCATCTTCAGCTTAATGGTTTTAAGGTTTTGCTGCGAGACGAGCGACAAAGGAAAAGGATTATAATAGAATAAATTTCAAAGTTGTTTCCCTGTTTTTCTGTCCTTCTATCTGTCTGTCTGTCTGTCTGTCTGTCTCTCTCTCTCTGTCTCTCTGTCTCTGTCTGTCTCTCTGTCTGTCTGTCTGTCTGTCTCTCTCTCTCTGTCTCTCTGTCTCTGTCTGTCTCTCTGTCTGTCTGTCTGTCTCTCTGTCTCTCTGTCTCTGTCTGTCTCTCTGTCTGTCTCTCTGTCTGTCTGTCTCTCTCTCTCTGTCTCTCTGTCTCTGTCTGTCTCTCTGTCTGTCTGTCTGTCTCTCTGTCTCTCTGTCTCTGTCTGTCTCTCTGTCTGTCTCTCTGTCTGTCTGTCTCTCTCTCTCTGTCTCTCTGTCTCTGTCTGTCTCTCTGTCTGTCTGTCTGTCTCTCTGTCTCTCTGTCTCTGTCTGTCTCTCTGTCTGTCTCTCTGTCTGTCTGTCTCTCTCTCTCTGTCTCTCTGTCTCTGTCTGTCTCTCTGTCTGTCTGTCTGTCTCTCTGTCTCT
>CM075022.1:19950868-19963368 GCA_037576675.1 Pangasius sanitwongsei
TATTTAAAGCGAAGGATCGTCACATTAAATACCGACTCTGTTTCATTTATTACTGTTTACTGCTCTTTATAGTGTTTCTTTAAATGTAGAAACATTTAATTTCATTATTTTTGAAGGATCTTTGCTCTACAGCATTTCTTTGCTTGTGCCTAAGACTTTTACACAGAACTGTATATCACCTGACTGCTGAAATTCTTAAAGCATTTTTTTTTTAGTAAAATTCATCCTTGAAAATCCGACATTTCATTTTAAAGTGTTTTTAAATAATCCTGTTTTTTTAACCTAAACTAAATTTTCCTCCATTTTCTTTTCCAGCTGTGCGTTTTGGTCGCATCCCTAAACGTGAGAAACAGCGCCTATTGGATGAAATGCAGAGCTACATGAACAGCCACAACCCCGTGGACGTCGAATCAGCTACGTCCTCCAAAGCCCCGCCCATGGAAACCACGCCCAGTCCTCAGTGCCACCAGTTAGGGTCAGATGAGGTCATCAGGGCCTCGTCTCATTTCCCTGTCATTGTGAAGGAAGAGGAGAAGCTCGTGAAGATAAACAACAATGATGACAACGACAACACTCAGTCTCAGCTTCGCTCCGTTTCTCCTCACATCACGTCGACTCCATCTTGCCCCACCCAGGGCAGATTCACACTCGCTCACACTGAAAACACACCGAAGCCCACAGGAAGTGACATCAAGAGAGAGACGCCCTGTTCCTGGAGGCCGAGTGCTGGAGCTAAAGTTCTGGTGTGTGAATAAAGCCAGTTAAGCTTAATGAATGAATTCATTTCAAATTTTTAAATAAGATTGTTGTGAGGTTCTAACCCTCTGACCATTATCAATTAATTAACTTAAATTCATTTTTTTTAATTAATTTATTTATTAGATATGTTAATCTCTCTCTCTCTCCGTCTGACTCTCCAGGCGTGTCCTCTGAATTCGTGTCCTGTGTCGCCGGCCGATCGCTCCACGCAGCAGGTCTGGGACGCTTTCTCACAGTGTTTCAGTCCCGCAGTTAAAGACGTGGTGGAATTTTCTCGCAGCATCCCAGGATTTCACACACTCAGCCAAGACGACCAGATCCGACTGCTCAAATCGGGTACCTTCCAGGTGAAACAACCTTGTAACAACTCCAAAACAACCTCAGAACAACTCCAAAACAACTGCACAAGAACCCCGAAACAACTGCACAACAACCCCAAAACAGCCACATTACAATTCCAAAACGAACACATGACAACCTCAACCTAATAATAAAAAAACCTCATAAAAACCTTGCAATAACTCCAAAATGACCACATAACAACCTCAACCATATTAAATCCTCATTACAACTCCATACCAAGTTCATTTTAACTCCAGAACAACTGCATAACAACTGCATAACAACTGCATAACAACTCCATTACAAACTCTTAACAGCCTCCTAACAGGCTCATAGCCACATCCTTACAACCTCATTACAATCTCATAACAATTTCATTACAATCTCATAACAATCTCATAACAGCCTCATGTCATAACAGTGCATACACAACATCCCGACACTACAACAGCCTCAGAGCCAGTAAACAATCTCATTACAGCCTCAGAAAATCTTATAACTACACTACGACAACCTCATTTAACACCCTGTAACACCCTAAGAGCGTAATAAGATAAAAGTCTCATAACTACTTCATAACAGCCCCCAAATACCCCATAACTTTATATCAACCTCATAACAGCCTTGTGGCAATCTTATAACAACCTCATACCCTCGTAACAGCCTCATAATAGCTTCATAACAGTCTCATAATTGGTCCATAAACTCATAACCCTCATAAGACCTTTATATTAGCTTCGTAACAGCCTCAAAACAACATTCTAACATCTTATAACCACTTTGTACCTTTAAAATAACTTCAGGTTACATTCTCATAAGACCCTTATAAGAGTTTCATAACAGCTAACAGCCTCATAACAGTCTCAGGACAATCTTAGAACAACATCATAACCTTATAAAACCCTTATAGCAGGATCATAACTGCCTCATAACCTATTAACAACCTCTACATATAATGCACATTATAATCAGAATGTTTAGCACATTTATTTAACGTTTTTTGCTAATCCGTATGTTTCACAGGTTTTGATGGTGCGATTTTGTTCGCTCTTCGACGCCAAACAGCGAACAGTGAGGTTTTTAAACGGACAGACGTATCCTCTGGTGTCTTTAAGGGCACTTGGCATGGGCTCTCTGCTCGACGCCATGTTTGATTTCAGCGAGAAGCTGAGCATGCTGGGATTGGAGTCGGATGAGATGTCACTCTTCATGGCCGTAGTGCTTGTTTCTGCAGGTGTGTTGTGTTTATAGCAGTTTGTTGTATTCAGCTAGCTAGCTTCCGGCGCTATCTAACATAGACAGCTAATAAATTTCACCAAAAAAAAAAAAATCTAACAACAGTATTATATAATAATTAGTTAGAAAAAATACTCGAGTGCGTTGAGTTATGCGAAGCATTAATCTTGTAAGCTAATCACTCTGCTAGTCATACTACTGCTTCATTTATGTTGAAGCTAGCTACTCTTGGTTACACGTAGACACGTACACTGTCCCAAATGTGTCAGAAAAATCATTTTTAAATAATTTTAACTCTGTCCTTTTACAGATAGCTCTGGCATTTCCGACATGGCCGCCGTGGAGAGGCTACAGGACGATTTAATCAACGCTTTGCGATCGCTTCTTGCGCAAAGGCGGCCGAACGATGGCGAGATTTTCCCCAAATTGCTCTTACGTCTTCCTGATCTACGAACGTTAAACAGCTTGCACTCAGAAAAACTTTTAGCCTTCCGTATCGACTCGTAAATAAGAATAAATAAGGGATATAACTTAAAAAAAAGTGCTAAATTACACTGTTGCCTTGAAAAGGGAAAGAATGTAGTGACGGTGATGCCTATAAAAATTTGCATATCATTATAATTGCCTGAATATTATTACAAGAATGTATCATAAATCTTGCTACCTGTTGTTCTTGTTGGTCAGAATTTTAATATAAAAGAACCTTGTTTGCTATTTAGCTTCATCTCTTGTTTTTACGTGATAGTTGTTTACTCAAAATCACTTGCTAACGTCTTAGCTTAGATACCAGCAGCTCAGCTACATGCTAACCGAGAATGTTCTCTAGAACATTCAGTAATGTTTTTAACAAGTTCGGCTGTAACATTTTTTTTTTTTTAAATGACGTTCGTGTAATACTCTGAAAATGTGATGATGGTTTGTGTTACATTTTTCGAACATCACAAACAATGTTGTATGTGCCACCAGTTATGCTATTACTAAAACTAGAAATATTGCAGCAACGTTGCTGAAACTTTAGCTAAATAATGTTCACCGAAATATTTAGAAAACATTCTGCTAATGTTAAGCTGTAAGCTGGGCTGTTAGGTTACATTATGTTAGTTAGCTAGCATGTTGGTAGCCATGGAAACGACTTCTAGCAATTGATAAACAGTAAGAAAAATGTTTGCTCCAAAACAGGCAGCTAGCGTAAATATTTTTAAGCATTTCGCGCCACGCTTTTTGTATCTTCACGTTATTTCGGATTGATGTCTGAAAAAGGACCCACATGATTCTGCCTTAAAATTTGTCCAACATGAGGAAATTAAAAAGAAAAAACTCATGTTGGACAAATTGTTAAAATTGGTCATTGTTATTAATTATCAGCACAGGCCTAGCTGAATGTTTAAACCTGTTTTTTTAACATATGAATTTTCTTTTGTTTGAAGGAACAGTGTGGCATAAATCTGAAACGTATACAAATTTAGTCGAAAACCTGTTTGGTGTCTGAAATTTGCTTCTCCTTTGATGTTTTCCTTTGATGCTGTGAGGCTAATTTAGCCTCAACGTAGCTTACATATCTGCCTCAAACCATAACCAGATCTTCAGACATGCTGATGTGATGTGGTTTAGGACACAGAGGCACTTCCTGTAATCTATAAAGGCAGCCATCTTGGACAAAGTAATTTTTTTTCCCTTTGCGCAAATTGTTATCATTCCCCTCCTTCAGTCACCAACCTCCAAAAACTTAAAGTAAAATTAAACCGAGGGTCAATTTGCAGCCTTAAAAACACAAAATGCGTTATTACTTAGCAACATTAGCTATGCTAGCCAGGTCCCTACACACAGCACTGTGCTGAAGTTTCCAGTTAAATTGTTAGCCTAGCTTTCAACAGCAGTAGCTATTTGAATTTAGTAGCTAGCCAAATTCAGTAACAAGCTAGCTAATGTCACACTAAGTAGTAGATCATATCAAAAAAAGCAAGAACTTTCAAGCTAGCTGAACTTTTATTATAGAATCTAGCAGTAAGGTTTGCTAGCATACTTGGTGGCTATCGTGTGATAGAGAGCGAAAACTTTTTTCCAAATTTGCATATTTAATATTGAAATTCCGAAATTTTTCCGCATTTTACGAAATTTGCGAGGTTTGCGTACGTTCAGTTTTTTTTTATACCAAACTGTTTCTTTGTTGATTTTTTTCTTGTATTTTTTATGATTATTCTTTGAAGTTTTAGATTTTAATCTCGTTTTTTTTTTATATAAAGTTTATCACCACATCATTCATCACGACCTCAAACGATCACGTCACTGTACTCCGCATTTTAGGAAGCGTATTGTTTTTATTTTAACGTTTGCTGATTGCTTCTTATCACTGAATTATGACTGTTTGACCTCAGAGTGTAATTTTATCCGGAACTGTGTATCGAGGAATGTTTTCATTTTGTTTTTTTGTGTGTGTTGTATATATTATATCTATATAATTTACGTTTATATAAAATCTATAAAAAGGGAAAAAGAACGCCTCATTTTTTAGTGTCGTTAGTAAAATAAAATCTATTATCTATTATCTGTGTTGTTCTTCCACAAATTCAAGTTAAATCTGTAATATTGCAATTTTAATTCTTATGTTAACCTGCCTGTATATTTTGTAAATGTGTTACTGTTATAATCTGCCACAGAGTTGAAAAAATTAAAAATAAACAAGATTGCCTTATCAATTTTCTCTGAATGTTTGATTTTCTTATTTCAGAAACCGAATTTAGTCAATTTTGATTCATTTTATCAAATTTAATGCCATACAATAGCAAAATAGAAAGAGAAATTACTATATGATAAAATTCTTATTTATAAAATTCTGAATTTGATATTTCTAAATGACAAATTTGTCAATGAGAAAATTACAAATTAACAATATTTAAATTCTAATTAGAAAATGTCTAAAATTTAAAATTTCTAAAATAAAAATAATCTGATTTCTAAATGTGAAAATTCTAAATAAAAAATCTAAATAAAAAAGAATTCTAAATAAAAAAATTCTTAATGTGAAAATTAAAAAAAAAATCCAAATTAAAAAATTCTGAATAAGAAAATTCCAAGTAAAAAATCTAAATTAAAAAAATTCTAAATATGAAAATTTTGATTTCTAAATGAGAATATTTATAATTATAAAATTCTAAACTGACTTTTTCTTCAAAGACTTTTTTTAAGCGAGAAAATGGGGTGAAAACCATTCTTTGTAGAAAACTGTATCGTGTTGTATGCACTGGAAAATGACCATTATTAGTAATTTTTAAGCTAGAAAAAAAATCAGTGTTGTTGGGATTTGTTCTATAATCCATTGTCTATATTTATAATCCAGATTCTCATTTTATTTTTTCTAATTTTTCTAATATTTATTACTGTATATAACGTCTTGTGAGAGAGTTCTTTAAGGTTCTACATACAGGGGGGTAAAAAGTAGCACCAGTTCTGTTAATCTTAGTGGACGGCTGCCCTCTACTGTCCGACTTACACCACAATATAAAATTCAGAAATATCTGTTTGCTATATGTGTAATCAAGTGTGTTTATATTAGTGTTATTCGGTTTATAATGGCAGAGATCAAAAGCCAGACAGACAGAGAGACAGACAGACAGACTGAGAGACAGACAGACAGACAGAGAGACTGAAAGACAGACAGATAGACAGAGAGACTGAAAGACAGACAGACAGACAGGCAGACTGAGAGACAGACAGACAGACAGACAGACAGAGAGACTGAAAGACAGACAGACAGACAGACAGAGAGACTGAGAGAGAGACAGACAGACAGACTGAGAGACAGACAGACAGACTGACTGAAAGACAGACAGACAGACAGACAGAGAGACTGAAAGACAGACAGACAGACTGAAAGACAGACAGACAGACAGACAGGCAGACAGACAGACAGACAGACAGAGAGACAGACAGAGAGACAGACAGACAGACAGAGAGACAGACAGACAGACAGACTGAGAGACAGACAGATTGGGTCAAAACCAGACAAACCTAAACACAAGGAGTTCGGAGAAACTACACAGCTTGGAAATGTGATGAAGTTTAATTTAAGTTTAATTATAAACTTTTTTACAAACACACAGAAAAGAGGTTTAAATGATAGCAAATGTGAAGCGTGAAGATAATTCGCTGCCATGGCAACTGAAAAACAAACAGAAAATGGGTAAAACGAGTACAGGAAAAGTAGAGCATAGAGAACAAGTGAAGGGACAAAAACATGTTGGTAATAAAACATTTAGAACCTTTAGGGATTTTTCTGTTGTCTCTCTGGAGGAATCTGAAAGGTGCCGTGTAGAACCTTATAACAGACGGTTCTGTCAGAACAGGTTTAGGGTAGAACCTTTTAGAAAGAGAAGAACCCTTCATTATCCAGTGAACCTTTAAAGAACCCATCAAGTTCCAAGGCAGTTTATCTAAATGTCAAACAGGTTCTAGATATTTAGAAGAAAATAATGAGCGATAATTTGGAGGTTTTTTTTATCGCACATTCACCCAGTTACTACACACACTCTTAGACCAAAATGGGTTCTTTAAAAAAGGTGTTCTTTGGATAATTAAGGGTTCTTCTAAAAAAGAGTTGCCCCCTAAAAGCTAAACTCTCTTGGCACTTGGTACATTCTTAAAAAAGGGAGGTTTCCATGGATAGAAAATCTCTTAATTATCCAATGAACCCTTAAAGAACCTTTAAAGAACCTTTTTAGGAGTGTGTGTATTAACTGTGCAGGTGTGTTAAGTGTGTGGTCCTCAAGATTATTGCTTTTTTTTTGTTTTTTTTTTAAGTTTAGCTAGCTTGGTACTTGACACACTCTTGGAACAGTCCATTTCTGTGGCGTGTCACATTCATGAACAAAAAATAAGGACTTTTCTGGGTCTTTCTGCAGATGATCTCATCTTCTTCTCTGTTCGGTTTTTAGTTGATCCTCCTCATGTACTTTAGTAGTTCTTAAAGAATATAGTCAGAAGATTAATATAAAACACCCCCCTTTTTTGGTTAAAGTGGTACATTCTTGTCAGTTGTTAATGCAGCTGGAATGTACTACTGACCCTGGGAATAGGGGGAAACGCTTCATGAGGGATTATCGTAGTAGGATTGTATAAAAGTCTGAGTTAATCTGGTGGTACAATCTGAAGGGACAGTCTGAGACCATACGCTGGATTATGGATAAATAAAACACACAGTAAAATAAATTATATTTTTTTGTAAAAGGAAACGAAAAAATCAACAAAGGAAACATGACACAGAAGAAGGTAAAGCTCTTTTTGCTAATGTATCATAGAATACAGATTTTTCTAATCAAAATATTATGGAGTGTGAAAAATAATAAAGATTTGCAATAATAGAAAGCTGTAAATGATGACAAACTTTATATTTATAAGTTATTTGAACTTTAACCTTAATAAATTATTAGAATGTACACTTATAGATTGTTACAACTTTACATTTAAGTTATTTGAACTTTACACTTTAAAAAATTATTAGAACTTTACACTTACACATTGTTAGAATTTTACATTTATAAGTTACTTGAACTTTACCCTTAAATATTATTAGAACTTTTCACTTATATATTGTTAGAACTTTGCATTTATAAGTTATCTGAATTTTACACTTCATAAATTATTAGAACTTTACACTTGTAAGTGATTAGAGTTATAAGACATTTATTAATTAATTTATTTTATAGGTATCACCTGAAGTCGCGACTGTAGCTGGAAATTTGCCTCCGAGCTACGAAGAAGCCAACGCAGGTAACAAACATCTACTATAATTATAATTCTAATTATTTCTATGATCATTTTTGTTATTATTGATTTGAATAAGTATTAAAAAACATTTTGAAAAATGTGTTTTTCTAAACCTGATCAAGTTTATATTTTAAAAGAATGTTAAATAAGTTTTTTTAAATTAATAATTCCACATAAAAAAAATATGAATTTCTATAACTTGAGTGTTCAGATTCATATGAAACTCTATGCATCGATCTGAATATTCTATTAATAATTAAAATCATTATTGACAAGTGGTGATATTTAACACTGCTAAATAAATGGAAAAAAACTTGCTAATTCTATTTTTAACTCTTTTTTTTATGATTTGTTTTCTTTTTATTAAAGTGCCCACAATTTTTATGCTAGTTTTTCAAGAATGCTTTATTTAAAAGAGATATTTTCTGCTTATTAAGAAATCCATCATATGAAATTAACTGTTATTATTATTAGTAGTAGTTTTTATAACAAGGAAAATATAGAGTTATAAAATTAAGTTTGAATCAGAGATGAGGAATGTAGCGCTGAAACAAATTCGAATAAATTATAAACATAATAATTAAATATTTATGCTCTTTTTCTGCAGGATGTCCCGGTTACAGTTACAGCGATGGTGCATTTTTATGGGACGATAAAAACACCAGATGTGTTTTCGTGCGCAAGGTACTGATTATTATTTAAAAAATTAAAAAATACGCAATAAAAAAAAAATATATAACAAAAACATTTGTTTTTTCAAGTTTTTTCTATTTTTCTGCTTATTTTAAATAAATTTTATAGAAATATATCCACTGAACAGTACAACCATCTTCATATGTTCCTAAGTATTCACAATTTGCAATACTTTCATGTTTATTTTTAAAATCTTTAACAGTATGTTAAGAAAAATAATCTTCTTCATTTTATATATTTGATTCAGTTTCAATTTTAAAAATAATATATATATATATGTATTTTAAATAAAAGTTTCTGTAAATAGACACTGTCTCAAGGGTTATTTGGGTTGGCTTCTAAAGAGTTTGTTTATTTATTTATTTATTTATTTGTTTGTTTATTTATTTATTTGAATACATGTTTACATGTTTATTGTCTTCTTTAATGAGAACTGATTCAGTTTCTCAGTTTCATATCAGAGAAATTGTGCTTCTATCTGCAAACATTTCAGCTCTGAATCACTTTTACAACTTCTAATGAACATAATAATAAAATTTTATTTTATTTGTAGAGCATTGTTTATCATTAGACATTCTAAACAATCGTCTTTTTCAGGTTTATTCGATTCTGATGCTGCAGCTGTTTGTTACTCTGGCTATTGTGTCTCTTTTCACCTTTTAGTGAGTAACTTCTGTATTTATTCATGCTTTTGCCTTACTGCTGAAATGTGATGTCATCAATGACATCACACTACTTACCATAAAATCAGGAATTCAAATCATTAACATAAATTCGTTCGTGAAAGTTGAATTGTTTGTAAATTAAATGAACTTTGTTGTGTATTTTAGTGAACCGGTGAGGTTTTATATTCAGACTCATCCTGCGCTTTACTCCACATCCAGGTAATAAACAACGTTACGCTGAATTTATACGCAACAATTTATAATAATGTTAAAAAACAACTTTTGTACGTATTTATATTTTTTACATATATTTTTTTGCAGCCTCCTGTTTCTTGTCACCTATTTGATGTTGGCTTGCTGTGGAGATTTAAGGTAACACTTATTTAACAACAACAACAACAACAATAATAATAATAATAATAATAATAATAATAATAATAATAATAATAATAATAATAATGTTTTTACAGAGAACTCTATCTCTATATAAAATAAATTATAGCTTACAAAAGTCCATAATTCCACATAATTCCAAAATAACTAACATAACTGAACTTTTATCTGTTAGAAGTAGGTTTTTTCAGATAAAAACTGAACAAGAGATTTTTAAAAAAATTATTCCATATTAAATCTAGCATTTTATATTTTAGAAAGATATATCATAATATTTTAACTACTGAGAATTTTAAATTCTAAAATTAATTTTTTTTTATCTAAATCTGTTAAATCCTTTTCTGTGATGTACGAATGAGCAAGTATTTAATAATCTGCTGCCTAATTTGCATATTTTAATACATTTTAAATTAAAATGATAAAATCTTGTACATATAAATACATTCAAAAAGCAAATACATTTTATGTAAGAAGAAAAGGAGAAAAATTAGGATGTGGAAATAATTTAATTAATAAACTAAATTAATTAACTGATTAACTGATTGCTGATTTTGAGTATTTTTATTCACTATTATTAACTCAGTGTTTGTTTATATAAAATAAAAGTTTTTATTAAAAAAAAACTCACCAAACCGAGGCGTGGGTTTCTGCGCTGCTTCTTTGTACTTTAGATTTTATTTCTTTTACCTTTTTTTTGTTTTATTATTATTTTTAAACAGACACAATTTTAAATATTTTAAACAGACACAAAACATGAAATTTATTTGTTTGTTTGAAATTGTTCTTAATCCTTCAGTAAATCTGTTTCATAGGGAGCTTTACTACGTTAAAACTCCGATCTAAAAACAAAACTGGCAATTCAGAGTAAACATTAAATGTTAAATTTGTTAAATAAGTTAAAATCTTAAATTAAAATTAACTAAATATTAGATTAGATTAGATTAGATTTATATCACCTATAGTATCTACAGTCAGAACCATTAATACTGAGTTCTCCACCAGAACCAGTGTTTATTTCCTGGATTAAATTAGATTAAATATATAATGTTTTACTCCTTAATCTGTTATTTGATGCAAACTTTATAATTTAAAATTTATACAGAAATCGAAGTGTTAGAGGTTCGAGAAAATCCTTCCAGAGGTCAACTCTGGGGAACCCAAAAAAAAAGAGGTTCTGTGTAGAACCCGACAACACGGCGTTTCCTCGTGAGAAAGATTTCAGTGAAAAATCTTTCAGGAAGCAAAAAGAACCGATAAATTCTTTTATTCGTTTCTAAGAGTGTATCTTTAATAATTGATGAAAAAAAAATCTCTAAAATTCAGTTTTATCCGTGTTTCAGGAGGCAGTTTCCCTGGAATCTCATTCTGCTCTCAGTCTTTGTGAGTTATCCGTAAAAAAAAAGAAAAAAAAAAGACTAACAGCGTTATTTTTACTATTATTTTGTTTCTTCCTGTTTAATTTTTGCTTTGTTTGATTTTTTTTTTCAGACACTGTGCATGGCTTTCATGCTGGGTTTTGTTTCCAGGTAAATTTCTATTTATTCCTGAAAAAACATTCAGTATAATAATTATATTATAATTTATATTGTATTTATATTGTATTCTGTCGGTCATTACAGCTTCTACAACACGAGGTCAGTGATCTTGTGTCTCGGCGTCACGGTGGTGGTGTGTGTGTGTGTCACCGTCTTCAGCTTTCAGACGAAGGTGAGTCAGTAATGCGTACGAATATTTACAAGCGGCCGCGAGAGAAACTCTTATATTCCAGTTACTTATTTTACAGACTAACTCTTTTCCGCTATCTTTTCCGCTATCCTGACACGCTGTACTAGCGTAGGAGTTCAGCAATAAAAATACACAAATGTCAAGAAATTATTAGAGCTCACTCTTCCCTTGAGAATAATATTCCCGTGGCTTTTAGTCACTTACGTTGCACATACATTATTAACATAATAAAATGTACAAATGTTACAATTCCTAAACCTTACTCCTGTAGCTAACGCTGGAGAAATCGTTCAGGGCGAAACTAGCGGAAGTGACCGTAATAGCTGAGTGTTTCGCAGTGCTTTTGGTAAATTATTATTGTTTACTTTGTTTTTTTTTACTCGTTAGTTTTTAACAGATGTTGTAGTATAACTGTGTGGAGTTCTGAGAGAACTTGCATCGTTCGCAGCTGTATTAATAATCAGGCTAAACAAAACCAACGGCTGAAACAGGAGCACGTTTATAGCAGGAACGTATCCGTCTCCGATGGTCTTAGTGAAGTTTTCATCGTCTACAAAAAGAGGACGAACATGGCTGAAGAATCTAAACTTAAAGAACTCCTCCATACACTCTGTGTGTGTATCATTTCATTTCGATTAGTTGCCATGGCGAGGCTACGAGATGCCACCGGCGAAGAGACGACGAGTCTTTAGGGTTAAAGTGATGTTTCTGGAGCTTTCTGTGTGAAGAAAAAGCCTGTATGTGCAGAATGAGTTCTTCTGTTTTGGGTATTTTAACATATAAACACATATTTAGTGTCTTTTGTTTACGTGTTTATTTGCAGAACTTGTAAAGAAGTATTTTTACATAGTGCTCATACTGTATTGCCTCTATTGATAAAAAAAATTGTGTGTGTGTGTGTATACTACATACTGATAACATTTA
>CM075022.1:19964791-19976356 GCA_037576675.1 Pangasius sanitwongsei
TGGTCAGTGAGACAGGTACAGATAGACAGGTGTGTTCTGTATAAGTACTACATGATCCAGGAGCGTTAGCGTGGTCAGTGAGACAGGTACAGATAGACAGGTGTGTTCTGTATAAGTACTACATGATCCAGGAGCGTTAGCGTGGTCAGTGAGACAGGTACAGATAGACAGGTGTGTTCTCTATATGTACTACATGATCCAGGAGTGTGAGCGTGGTCAGTGAGACAGGTACAGATAGACAGGTGTGTTCTGTATATGTACTACATGATCCAGGAGCGTGAGCATGGTCAGTGAGACAGGTACAGATAGACAGGTGTGTTCTCTATATGTACTACATGATCCAGGAGTGTGAGTGTGGTCATTGACAGGTACAGATAGACAGGTGTGTGTTCCTCTCGCCACAGGTTCCGTGGTTACACACACTCTACGGGATTTTGGGCGCTGTCACTTTCACCATGGTGAGAAATAAAGAAGCTTCTAGAAGTGTTAAATAATCAGTGTTTAGTGTGTGTGTGTGTGTGTGTGTGTGTGTGTGTGTATTAAATCTCAATATTACATCACACCTTAGTGTCTGTCTGTACTTTTATCATCTATATATCTACCTGTCTGTTTGTCGATGTGTCTGTCTGTCCTTCTATGAGTATATCTAGCGGTCTATCTGTCAAGCTGTACATATATCTGTCTGTCTGTCTGTCTGCCTGTCTATACACCTGTCTGCCTGTCTATACACCTGTCTGCCTGTCTATACACCTGTCTGTCTACCTGAATATCTGTCTAACCATACCTACCTACCCACCTGTCTGTCTGTCTGTATCTTTACTGGTCTGTTATCTGTTATATCTGTCTAAATACAGTGGATATAAAAGTTTACATTCCCCTGTTACAACTGCAGGTATTTGTGATGTTAAAAAATAAAAAATAAAAACCTAAATAAATAATTTCAGATATTTTTTCCACCTTTCATGCGATACAGCAACCAACAACATATAACCTGGTTGCACTCGGTGTTTTTGGGTAAGATTCTCCCGACTTAGCGCATCTTCATTTGGATATTTTATTCCACTCTTCCTTACAAAACATCTCCAGATCTATCAGATAGCGAACGGATCTCCTGTACACAGCCCTCTTCACATCATTCCACAGGTTTCTGATCTGGATTTAGATCTGAGCTCTGACTCGACTATTCCAAAACATTTATCTTCTTCTTCTGAAGCGGCTCCTTTGTTGACTTGGATGTGTTCTTTGGGTCGTTATCGCGCTGGAAGGTAAAATTGTTCTTCAGCTGTCTAACAGACGCCTGCAGGTTTTGTGCCAAAATAGATATATATTGGTATTTGGAGCTATCCATGACTAGAGCCCCAGTCCCAGATGAAGAGAAGCAGAACTATAGCATGATGCTGCCGCCACCATGCTTCACCATGGCTGTGGTGTTCTTTAGGTGACAAGCTCTTAGATCTCTTTTAGAATTATGTCCAAAAGCTTCTACCTTACTCTCATCAGACCATAACACATTTTTTTTCCTCATGAGAAAGTGCTTCTATCTAGACACTCTACCCCAGACGTGTGAAGGATACAAGAGATTGTTGTCACATTCAGAGAGTGATCAGTACTTGTCCAGATGTTCCTGCAGCTGCTTTAATGTTGCTGTAGGTCTCTCAGCAGCCTCCCTGATAAGTTTTCTTCTTGTCCTTGCGTCAGTTTTGGAGGAACATCCTGTTCTTGGTGAAGTCACTGTGGAGCTCTATTTTTGATGATGTTGTTGATGATGGTGTTCACGGTGTTCCATGGTACATCTGATGTTTTGGAAATTGTTTTATACCCCTCTCCTGATCGGTATCTTTCCACAGGGAGAGCATTCGTAAGCTCTTTGGCTTCAGCAGTCGGATGAAACCAAGAAGATGTGAAGAAACTCGTACAGAAGCAGCTGATCTTTATTTGGGGTCAGAATAAAGATCAGCTGCTGAAGATCAGAATGACAGCTGTGTGAGAATTACGTCTGAACGTGAGATTGATTGTGATTGGTTCAGTCTGAGAAGTCACATGACCCATTATAAAAGGATGCACATTTCTATGTTTCTTCTTACTTGAATGTTGTTGGTTTCTGTATCATTAAAGATTTTATCCGTTTTATTTTTTACATCATGAAACCCTGCAGTTTTTACAGGGGTGTGTAAACTTTTAATATCCACTGTATATAAGTATATATAATTATTGTGTGTGTGTGTGTGTGTGCAGTTTTTGGCGTTTGACACTCAGCTGTTGATGGGGAACAGACAGTACGCTGTGAGTCCTGAGGAGTACATCTTCGCTGCTCTCACTCTCTACCTCGACATTGTTTATATTTTCACTCACATTTTACAGCTGTTCGGTGACGGCAACGAATAAATCAAACAAATAAATCAAATAAAAAATAAATCAAACATGACAAATAAATCAAATAAAGAATAAATCATAAAACAAATCAAATGAAACCTCATCCACTCGTACCTTAATGTTGCTTTCACCCATTTTAATTTAACTGAATTGAATTTATTTGAGCTGATATGAAAAACTGAAATAATATTGCCAATGAAATATTTTCCATTCTTCACGTTGTAAATCTCCTCATATTGTCTCAGTAACAAAACTCTACTTTGTCCTCCATGTTTGTTTTTCTTACTCGACGCCCCAACGTGCAACCTGATTGGTCGAGAAAAACGTTTGATGTCACATGGTACTTTTCTGAACATGTGAACTTTTTGGCAGTTGGGAAAGAAACGTCTCTTTGTTCGAGACGTTTTAACTTCAACTGAAAAAAAAACAGGAAAGTCGTAACGTTCGCGATCTTGTTCACTGCCATGACACTTGTGACTCATGTTTAGTTCCTTTCACTCTTTGGTTTCTCATCGTAACACGAGGACGAATCGTAGCGTTCGCTCTGCTAATGAACACTGTTCACTCAGTAACGTAGCTCGCTAACTAACCCTAGCATGTTAGCTTTAGATGTTGTGATGTTAGCTAGTTCACGTTAACAACAAACCAGCTGTTGTTAAATTCTCTCACTGACGTCCCTAAACACTTCCCCTCGGTTGAGTGCCCTTGCTCTTTTACCCGACATCACTGTCGGAATTTACCCATAAGGCATTGCTGCACTCAAGCGTCCCCTTTTCAATTCAGTTCATTTAAATTAATTTAATGTTATTTCTGGATTTACAAAGTTCTTTATTTTATATTTATGGATCACATTAACGTTATTTCTGCGCTTTTTCACCGCTGATTCTTTCACCGTATTTTGTTTAAATGTTTAAATCCTAATTATTGTTTGTTATTTGGACACTAATATTTACAAAGCTGTAGCGTAAATGCTAATTTAAAGAAAAAAATACATTAGAAAATGAGCTTTTACTGTAAATTTATGAAGAATTTATAGTTTAATGATTTGGTGCAAGTGGCCTTTTATCTGAAACAACTTTATATTTATGCAGTGTTGCTTTGCAGTTTTATGCTTTATACTTATTTCATTTTTTGTGTTTTTTTTTTAATTTCCAACAAAACATTCTAATATTATTACAATTTTAAAAAATAATCCAAAAATTATAAGTAAAAAAATTATATAGTTATAATGTTTGTCAATTCAAACAAATTTGAATAAAATTAATTATAAAAATCACTTGTTTTGAAATGTTTATATACACAACACGTTTACAGGTGAAGAACATACACCATATTACAACGATTAAAAACATTTTTATTTAAAAAAGAGAAAAAAAAATCAACAAAGTTCCAAAAAAAATAGTAAAACTGAAAAAAAAGAAAAGTTTTTTCATCAACAAATTAAAAACAAACACAAGAGTAACAATAAAAATCAGCCGTGGCACAGGAAGACACGCGAACATCAGAGCAAACCAAAATATCAAAACTCTTCTGATAACTGTACAAAATGTGTAATATTATAAATAAGGAATATGTTTTTAAAAAAAAAAAAAAAAGCAGTTCAAGAGATGAGCCAAACTTTCGCTCGATAAACACAATGACGAGTCAAACCCGGAGAATTTTTGGACGGATAAAAGTTTGTTTCTAAAAATCTCCTCAACCCAATACAACTAAGCTGAAGAGATTTACGGAGTTACGCTACGAAAATTCATCAGAGATTTCACAGAAATTGCATATTTGTACTCAAAAATAAAACATCGTAATACTAATACTAATGCTAATGTCATCTTTATGCTAACTGTAGCTAGTTTTAATATGCAAATGATTCCTATGTTTAAAAAAAAATGCAATTTTCCTTAAAACTTGACTATTCATAAACGTAAGGCTTGCTATGTTTCATAGCGGTATTTCATCTTGCTATACATTTGTTCATATGTTTTATTAGCAGTTAGCATTGTGGTATAGCAGACCGTCTGACCTGTAAACACATTGATTTATAGTTTCAAGATTTTTTTTTTTTAAATTAATTTTTTTAGTATTTTTATTTTTCCGAGGCACATTTTGCAGGTTTGTCCCGGTCAATGTGGCTTTTATCTCCTGAACTGCTCGACTCTCCTGTTATAGCAGCCAAGTGTTTTGAAACTATGAAATAAACTTTTCGAGGCAAGAAGAGAAAAAAAAATCCTTACTCTGAATTTACATCTCAAAGTTTAAAATCGTAATAAATGTGGGCGGGGTCAGGAAGTTAAAAGTATAAAGTTAAAAGTAAAACCAAGTAGAAAGAAAACCAAACGTCTTGATGACATTATTACTGTCTAGGATTATTTATTGTATATATTTTGTTTTTAATTATTATTTTATTTCATTATTATTATTATTATTATTATTAGTTATTATTATTTGAATATTCTATTAGTTTAGAATAAATAATGAGAATTAATTTCATTATTTAGAACGACCAAACGATGAAAATGATGCTCAGAATTTGCGCATGTTTGAATTTAATAAATGGGACGTGGCTTGAGATCAAAAAACTAACAAAGTTACAATTATTATTTTTGTTAAATAGATGAAAAAAACTGTATTTTAAATAAATGGCTGGATTTTGTGCAAATATGACCTACAAACAAAGCATTTAAAATATATATATATTTTAAAATCATTCATTTATCTTGAATTTAAATGAAATATTCAACATTTCTTAGTGAAAACCATAAATAACATCTAATAGAAAAAAAAAACAACACTGTGATGTAACGCGTCATTTCATAGTTTCAAAACTTGTTTTTGGATTTGTAGTGAAAATTGATAAGCTCTTTTTAATAAAAAAAAAATCTATATTTCATGATTAAAACCCATATTTGCATCCTTCATGAGGTGAACTGCATGTTTTTAACCTGTGAAATATGCTTTTTTTTCAACAACAACAACAACAACAACAAAAAGAGTTAAGAAAAAAAAAGTTAAAAAGAAAATAAAGAGGAAAAAAAAAGTGGAATTTAGTTTGGTTTAACTTAAAAACTCAGTTTTCCAAAAAAGTGTCTTGATTTTAGGGTCAAAGGTTACTGAAAACAACCGAAATAACTTTTCGCTTTAATGAAATAACGAATAAAATAATGATCTGTAACGGCGCTGTAGTGTTTTTAGACGACAAATTAAAATTTGTTTAATAGTAAAATTAAAATTTAATTAGCTCTCAATATCGACGTTGCCCTAAACAATATTTTACGGAAAAAAAAAAACTTCTATTTTATTCCCAGTGGCTGAGGAATCATATATATATATATATATATTACCCATAATGCACTGCGAGTGCGTTTTAACAGAGAGAAATAGCAGCAGCTACAAATGTAACGTTCAGCTGAGCCTCCTGAACAGATACAGAGCGCTAATCTCATATGCTAACCGCTAATTAGCTTATTAGCTGGCTATTCATTAGCTGCAATAGCGCACTCTGTCCATGAACACAGTCTCACACCACAAATTTCCGTTAGTCGTTAGAAAAGTTCTCTCAAATTTATTTTAGCGTACGCTAGCGTTTGGGACGCGCCATAATTATTTATTTCTGTTGTTAAATAAAAACAAAAATTGTTGCTTGAATGAACTTATTAGGAGATAGCTTTGTTATCTTTGGTAGCTGATATAAATAAAATGTGAACAGTATGATAAAAAAATTAGCTCATTATTTAAAAAAAAAAAGCTAAAATATTTCAGGATTAGCGCCACGTAACAGTATTTTAACACTACAGACTTCTACCCTGATCTTCATTCGCAACCAATTATAAATAAATAAATAAAAAGTTTTGCTATTAATATTATACCGATGTTGACATTTAGATTTTGCAAACTTACAAAACTTTAAATTAGCATTTATTTATTTATTTATTTATTGATCTATTTTTTTAAGAAGCTCATTGGTATTTACATTCATAAACTTTAAAGAAGTTCTGCATATTGTACTGTGGTCTTTGTTTTGTTTTGTTGTTTTTTTTAAAAATATAAAATAAGCCCTTATTTTGTGTTCAGACGTCATGATGAAGATCGTTGATCATCGCTGAATTTACATTTTTGAGGGAAACAATTAATTAAAAAAAAAAAAAAAAAAAAGTGAAGAAAAGTGAAAGGAATTTTTGGTGACAAAAAAAAAACAGAAAAAAAAAACCCCCAGAAAAAAAACAGATGCAAATTTTATGAATCTTATAGAAAACACTGCCCTCAACGTTCCTTTTCTACAGCTACGTAATTTCTATTCTCTATCAGAATTTTTTAAAATTGGACATTACAGAGAAAAAAAAGTAACATGCACATGACAGAAAAATCAACACAAAAGACAAAATGCAAAAATAAAAGAGCAGCAAAAAAAAAATTCTCATCCTTTCAAGGACATGCTAATCTCCTTTTCCTGTGATTTTAATTAATTCAAGAATTCACCCAGCACCAAAACAAATTTAGGCTTTTAGAAAAAAAAATTCTAAAAGATTTCTCTAATGCACACAAATAATTTCCACATCACCGGCGGAGGCTGTTTATTTATTTATTTTTTTCAATCCTAGGCATTTTAGCGTTACGGTATTTACACATCGATGTGACGCGTCTTTGTGTAACACTATGACGGTGATGTGAAGGAAATAAACAGATTTTCTCAGGAATTTGGCCGCTTTTTTTCTTTTTTTCCTTTTTTTAAAATAAAACCACTTAAAGTCACTTCTTCAGTCAGTAAAACTTGTCATTTTTTCTTTTTTCTTTTTTTTTTAATATTTGAGGAATAAAGGAATAAAGCCAAAACGAAGAAAATAAAATCTTTTTTAAAATCTATTTCTGGAAATGCTACGCCGCCGTGTCACGAATAAATAACACAATAATGATTGTCTGTTGCATTTTTTTAAAAATAAATAAAATGAAGATATTAAAATTATATAATCATAATTATTATTTCATTTTTTTACTTTCACAAAGAAGAAGTAGTGACTTTAAATGGTTCACTTGTAGCAAAAATATCAATTTAAATTTTAAAACGATGACAAATAAAATATAATGCATTGTTCATGTTTCAGTACAAAAATATCTCAAACTGCTGCTGATCGAAAAACAAAACAACAAAAAAATAGAAATAAAACTTGCATATTTTACAAAAAAAGAAAAAAACAATAATAAAGACACATGGTGTTGTTACATTATCTCTTTATCTCAGCTTCTCAAAAAGGATTTCTTAAAAAATAAGAATTTGCTCTTACGAACACATGAAGCTAACACAACGTGTCTTTCTTCACCCTTTCAGGAATTATTATTATTATTATTATTATTATTGTTTTTTTACATTTTTTTTTCTTTTGTTATCAAAATAGAAGAAAGCTCCTTCTCTGAAATCTCCCACCTTTGGCTGAGCGACTCTCGAAGAGTGAAAGATGAGTGATGTCCATTTTTAATTTCTACTCTAAAAAAAAAGACGTGTTGCTTTGTTCATCGTTGTTTTTATCCGTGTTTTTATCCGTGTTTTTATCCGTGTCTATCCGTGACTCTGGTTCTGCACATCAGCGGGAAAGTTAACCACCTCACGGAGAGACCGCCGTTACCCACGGCAACACGCCACATCACACCGCCGCATCACATCACACGTCCTATACAGATAAAAAGGGGAAAACTCAGCACTAAATACAGGAGAGAGAGAGAGAGAGAGAGAGACAGAATGAGAGACAGAGTGAGAGACAGAGAAAGACAGAGTGAGAGAGAGAGAGAGAGAGTGAGATAGAGTGAGATAGAGTGAGAGATGTACCCCAATGTTACTTGCTGAAAGACAGACAGACCTGCAGGGAGACAGACACAGACAGAGAGAGACAGACAGAGAGACAGACAGACAGGTGTACATCAGCTTTGCTTTATGACAGACAGACAGATAATCAGATAGATAGATAGATAGATAGATAGATAGATAGGCAGCTAAGCTTTACTTGCCGACAGACAGACAGTGAGACAGACAGTGAGACAGACAGACAGACAGTGAGACAGACAGACAGACAGTGAGACAGACAGTGAGACAGACAGAGAGACAGACAGACAGATAATCAGATAGATAGATAGATAGACAGGCAGCTAAGCTTTACTTGCCGACAGACAGACAGTGAGACAGACAGACAGACAGACAGACAGACAGGTGTACCTCAGCTTCACTTGCTGTGTTGGTACGTGTAGTTGGTGTGATCTGCAGTGGGTTCTATGGGGACTTGTTGCTGGGTTCCGCTGTTCTCCTGAGGACGGTGTAAAACCAGTCAGCACTCTAACAGTGTCACGGGACTGAAAATGAATTCTACTTCATTCTACACTGATGTAGACCTTCACCTGTCTCACCTCTACGGAGACGCTGGACGGAGGCACAGGGGTGTACTGAGGGATGTAGGTCCCTTGCATAGTCGTATTTGCAGGCATGTACTGTGAACATCACACACACACACACACACACACACGAAAGATTTTATTTTATCAACATGTTTTCCTCAAAACATTCCCACAATCTTTATTTTTATAACACTAGAATTCATGCTTATTATGTATTATTACTAGAATATCTAGTGTCTTGGACAGAGCCATGATTTTCTGAAGAAGGAGAGGGGAAGAGAAAGAGAGAGAGAGAGAGAGAGAGAAAGATAAGTGATGAAGGGATGAGTACCGTCCCAGCGCTTCCCAGTGAGAGGTGACTGAGCTGCTGGGTTAGAGGACTCATCAGAGAGGTGGGTTGGATGGACATCGTGTGGTCCATAGCTGGGGTTAAAACTGTCCCCTAAAGACAAAACACACAAATAAATGTACACAAATGTATCTCTACACTCTGTGAACATTATTTAACGTAACACTACGAGAAAAAACTCAAACAGTCACGTCCAAAACTAATCAGAACTGCGTAAATGACGTCACGTGGTCAGAAGGTCACAGGTTTATATTAATGCGCTTGTTCTAATACGTTATCGTTTCTATAGTAACAGATCATTCACAGGGACGTGTACAGCGGACGCTCCACTGATAATAAACAGATTAAAAATACGTTGATATGGTGAAGTTTTCTTAAAGTAAGGAGATGTCATTTTAACATTAATGGAAGGAGTCTCCAGTGTCAGCGCTTTGTAACAGTCAGAGGTGAAGCTGTAACTTTAAGTTTTCTGACATCTTCAGGACAGAGGAGTTTACGCTTCTTTGCGGTTTCTCGGTGACATAAAAGCTGTGTTTTTTTGTCTTATTAACTTGAAGAGAGAGAATAAAGAGCGGCTGGTGAGGGAATGAACTAGCTGTGAAAACAGAATTGGCTTGGTTTAAGTAAGAACTATAATTGGGATTAAACTGCTGTGGAGTAAGAGGAATAAAACACTGTGCTATTATAGAAAATAATCAGCATCAGGGTGGTAACAGTAACTCTGCTTCATCACTCAGTACTCAGTATTTTATTTAATAATATAATATAAAATTTAAAACAGTTCCCTGAGTTTTGGACGTGAATGTGTGGAGATTTGTGGAGATGGACTCACTGTGGGTTGCATGAGGTACGACTGGTGGTGCATCCATGACGGACTGTGAACCTGCGAATGTAATCACATTCGAATGTAATCACACGTCTAATACATACACTATAGTGCCAAAAGTATTGGGACACCCCTCCAAATCATTGAATTCAGGTGTTCCAATCACTTCCATGGCCACTGGTGTATAAAATCAAGCACCTAGGGATGCAGACTGCTTGGGGGTTGGTATGGCGATATGACAGAAATATCATATCACGATACTTGAGGACATTTCTACAATACCCGATACGTATCATGAAATATGTAGTAGTGTCTACTAAAATAAATTCTAATCATCACTATCATCAAATCATCAAATCAGCTTCTTTCAAGTTTCAGTTTGTAAATGCTATTAAAAAAAAAATTAAGAAAAACATATCACAATACGTGCGATATCACAGAAAAGTGTATTGTAACACAATCTATCACAATATCAATATTTTATCATCATATTGCCAAACCCAGCACCAAGCACTTACTCATTTAAATACCAGACATGACGTTATTATTCTTCGTGAAACACAGATCACGCTCCTGATGTAGTAAATAGACACTTCTGTGTTGTATCGTTATTTATTTCTTTATGTTAACCCCTTATCACTGACCTGGTATGACGGTACTTGAGAAGTCATGTAGGGAGACAGAGATGTCGGAGCGATCATTCTGTTCGGAGCGATGCTGTACGGAGACGAATAAAACCTGCAAATCACATAAACATTTAAAATATCAATATTGTAACATTTTATAAATCAATAAATTAGACAAAAAACATGGGTTTTGTTCTTTAAGCGTGTTGCAGTACTAACTGTGGCCAGTAGGTGTCATAAGGCTCAAACGCTTTGGTAGGAACAGTGACGTGAAAATTTCTATTCATTTCTATCATTATCACTTAATTAATTCAGTGAATACAATTCGTTTTAATTGTTCGTTTATTTTACAGAGTGATAACGCCACTTTACTCACCCGTTCTGTAAGGCTGTTGGGTCGTATGTTAGCGTCATTCCTCCCTGAAATTACAAAAGAACCCAACAGATTTTAGATTTTACTATTCAAAGACAAATCCTTCAGTTTCTATACACAGAACAAGTCACGTAAGGCAAATATGTGCTTCAACTCATTTTATTTATTACTATACTGTACTATACTGTAGAATGTATGTATACTGTACACTATACTGTACTATACTATAGACTGTAGATTGTACACTGTATACTATACTGTACTATACTATAAACTGTATGTATACTGTACACTATTCTGTAGACTATAGGTTGTATGTATACTGCATACTATACTACACCATACTATAGACTGTATGTATACTGCGTACTATACTACACCATACTATAGACTATAGATTGTACACTGTATACTATAATGTACTATATCATGGATGTACACTATGTATGTAAAATATAATACTAGAGATTGTACACATAATACTCTGCTATAGACTGTGGAATATATACCGTGTATTACACTACACTGTGCTATAGACTGTAGAATATATACCGTGTATTACACTACAATGTGCTATAGACTGTAGAATATATACCGTGTATTACACTACACTGTGCTATAGACTATAGAATATATACCGTGTATT
>CM075022.1:19976456-19992278 GCA_037576675.1 Pangasius sanitwongsei
TATAGACTGTAGAATATATACCGTGTATTACACTACACTGTGCTATAGACTATAGAATATATACCGTGTATTACACTGCTGACAGAGAACTAATGTAAATAATTTTAAAAATACGCTGCTGGAATTCTCCTTTAACATCACCGTGTCAGTGTCTCTGACCCAGGGCCGGCCGTTCTGCAGGTATTTCCCCTGATTCTGTCTCTTCTTCTGTCCTCCGTCAGCAAATTTACATAACAACGGCTCCGTCGGCACTAAAATGCAAAACAGTGTGAGTCCAAAGATTCTCGAAGATTAATTTCTCCAACAAGACAAGAAATTGTGTGTGTGTGTGTGTGTGAGATCAGTGCTGACGACTGAGACATAACTAGTACAGAAACATCAGACTGAGATCCTGATTGGTTACACACACCTGACCTCTGATTGAAGGTCACACTCACACACACACACACACTCACTCACACACACACACACTCACTCACTCACACTCACTCATTCACTCACACGCACACACTCACTCACTCACACACACACACACTCAGTCACTCACTCACACACACTCACACGCTCACCCACACACACACATTCACTCACCCACACACTCACTCACACACACACTCACTCACACACACACACACTCAGTCACTCACACACACACACTCACACGCTCACCCACACTCACTCACACACATTCACTCACACACACACTCACTCACACACACACACTCACTCACACTCACTCACACTCACTCATTCACTCACACGCACACACTCACTCACTCACTCACTCACACACACTCAGTCACTCACTCACACACACTCACATGCTCACCCACACTCACTCACACACATTCACTCACACACACACTCACTCACATGCTCACCCACACTCACTCACACACATTCACTCACCCACACACTCACTCATACACACACTCACTCACACACTCACTCACTCACTCACACACACACTCACTCACACACTCACACACACACTCACTCACACACTCACTCACTCACACACTCACTCACTCACACACACACACACACACACACTCACTCACTCACACACTCACACACACACACACACACTCACTCACTCACTCACCTGGCACTCCTGGTGGAGTTTTAATATATTTTCCATTAAAATGTTGGATAATGGCTTCACATTTCTCTGTGGATTCCATCCTGCAAAACACAAAATCCTTTAAATAAATAAATAAAAACTATCTATTACTATTACTATTAAAAATCTATTTTAACTTGCTAAGAATTTTTTTTGCGGTAAATAAACAACTGTTTAAAATTCATTTAACCACCTTTGGGTTTTAGAAAAGTGCCACAGAAATTAAAACTATTATTGTATTATCAGTGCTTGCTTTGTTTCATATTTTTTATTGTATATTTGTATATAAATTTTTTTTCTTGCACACTACAACTCCCATAATCCTCGGCCCGTGACCTTGTGTCAAGCTCCTCCTCATTTAATCACCTGATTACTAACAACATTCACCTGTTTGCGATCACACACTCTGTCTTTAAATCACACACTCACTGATACTGCATTTTCCAAGCTGAAGCTCTTGGCCTGGCTTGATTTCTTTGATTTGTTTATTTGTTTGTTTGTTTGTTTGTTTATTAATCTGCTACGATGCTTTTTATAAAACCAGCAAATGTGTGTTTGGATCCGTCTGTTCGCTTTATCGCAGATGTTTCTTAACGTGAATTCATTTGACTTTTATTCAAACATCTCTCCATCATTTATCCAGCGCTTTTCCAAAGAGCACTTCACAAAGATTAGCACAAACAAAAGAAGATACAAATATTTTAAGAAGTGAATAAGTTTTAAGCTGAAGAAGGAGGAAGGAGAAGAAAGGAAAACATTTACTATATCAAGTTTGTGAATGTATTTATTATATTACTTAATTTACATAATGTTACATAAATGACTGTAAATAACTTTAAACCTGACAGTTTGCTATAAAGTGCCTCAGGAGTGAACACGATCACCCTCTAATGGCCTGAAGGAATAATGAGCAAACAGGAAGTACGTGAAGAGTGAACAGGAAGTGAGGTTTTACCTGGCGAATCCGACGCCTCTGCTGGTCCCGCTGGCGTCTCGGAGGATCCGTGTGGAAATCACCTGACCGAAAGATTTCAGCATGGACTCCAGCTCCTGCTCGTCCATCGACACGGGCAGGTTGGAGATGTACAGGTTAGTGGGGTCCTGCTCCTGTTGCTGAAAACAACACGAGAAAAAAACGGGGAAAAAAATGAAACCTGCTTAATAAATATATAAATATTTTTTAAAGCATTTAGACCTATTTATTCAAACTTAGTGGATCTTAAAGTCTATACATTAAAGAGTATTTTAAAAAATTTCCTTGATATTTTCAATACTTTTTAATAATATTAAATACCATTTCGATTTTTTTATATTAAAAAAAAATCAAACCGAATACAAATTTTTAAAATTTTTTATTGATGCTGTGTTACTGATGACCAGTGATCAAGGTGTTGGAAGAGAAAAATTTAAATAAATAAATAAGAATCTGTCCATAAAAGTAAAAAAACACAAAAGTTAGATAATAAAGAAAGAATATACAAAAAGTGAAAATTAAAGTGTAAAGACAGGGAAAAGTACAGAAAAGGAAGGATAGAACAGATATTCTTTTCTCTCTTTTATTTTTCCTCTACACCCTCCAAAGCACTCGTCCAGTTTTTCAGTATTACTGAAAAAATGAAATGAATAAAAACAAAAGAGGGACAGAAACAAAACAGAGCAGTGAAATAAATAACTAAGTAAATAAATAAATAAATAAAAAGTCCGTAAGAGCAAAAGCAAAAACACGGCATGGGAAAAGTACAAGGAAAAGGACCTAAATTCTAAAAATAAATAAATAAAAAAAAGTACAAACTAGAAAACGGTACATAAAAGAGGAATAAAAAATAAACATACAAAAAGAAGAAAAAAGGAAAAGAAATATTTTTACTCACTTTGTATACAGACAGCTGTGTGTGAGATGATTATTATTATTATTATTATTATTATTATTATTATTATTATTATTGATTTGGACTTACTTTGGCCATTTGCGCTTGGATGCCAGTGGACTTTAGAGCCGTTACAGCTTTCTGAGCCGCTGCAGGACTGTCAAAGTCAACAAAGCCATAACCTACACACACACACACACACACACACACACACACGTATGAAACAATTTAGTTGTTGTTGTTGTTTACTAGAAACTAATTCAATCTGCAATAAAAATTTATTTTAAAATGATTATTTTATGTGAATTAGCAAAGCAAATTCAGATTTTACCTTCCACTGTTCTGAATTATGATGATGATGATTATTATTATTATTATTATTAATATATGATCATTATGATTAAAACAAAGCGATAATGACTGTGCTGATTATTTTTTATTATAATAATAATTTATTCATATTAATATTAGTTTTGTGTTTTGAAGCCTCTGACCTTTGCACTTGTTGGTCGTTTTGTCCAGGATGGCTTTGGTGGATACGATCTTCCCGTACCTTACGAAATAAAAAGTACAGAATGATCAAAAACATGCAAAATCACACACACACACACACACACACACACACACACACTATCCAATGCAAGATGTAAGCGCCTTTGATGTCTCCATGTACCCTCCCTTACATTTTCCTCTGTGTGTCTGTGTGTGTGTGTGTGTGTGTGTGTGTGTGTGTGTGTGTACTCTACGAGTGTGATCTCATGACTGTTGTTTTCCTGCAGGTTGAAACATCACCCCAGGGACAAAAACAATTTGTTCCGGACTTTTCCCTTCTCCACCTGTCTGAGTCGCCTAAAAATATCCACTGAAGTGCCGTTTAAATTCTCCTCATTTCACGCTGCTCTTTTTTAAAAACCATAAAAAATATATTCATTACATTGTTTGTGTTTTAGCGCAAACATGTACACAAAGTTCCCCCGATGACATCATCGAAGGAGATACAGGGTCACATGACTTAGAACTGCAGTGCAAAATGAATGTCAGTGTTTAGTATTTATTATCTCACTTATTAAGAAGTGAAATTTTTTTTTTAGAAATATAACTTTAACATTAACCGTATTAAATTAAGACTGAAAAAAAGAATCCTACAACAGCACATCCACACCAAGTGTTTTATTCCTCTTACACCACAGCAATTTACCAATGATTACAAATTTATTTTATTAAAATACAACATCATACTTTTCACCAGTCTGTCTTTTCTTTCTCTCTCTTGAAATTAATAAGACAAAAAAAAAAAACGCAGAAACCGAGAAACCGCAAAGAAGCGTAAACTCCTCTGTCCTGAAGATGTTACAGCTTCACCTCTGACTGTTACAAAGCGCTCACACTGGAGACTCCTTCCATAAACGTCTCCTTACAGATCACTAATCAATTACACACACTTTTCTTTTTCATCTGTTTATTATTATCAGTGGAGCGTCTGCTGCACGAGTCCCTGTGAACGAGCTGTTGCTATAGAAACGATAACGTATTAGAGCGAGCGCATTAATATAAACCTGCGCTACTGTCAGAGCTGCTGTTATAGAAAACTAATCAACACCTTCTGACCAATCAGAGTCCAGAATGAAAGCTAAAGAAAAACAGTAAATAATTCCAACTATCTTTTAAAGTTTAGTTTAAAACTTGACACACAGGGAGGACGGATACACACTCTGCCTCTGTGTGTGTGTGTGTGTGTGTGTGTGTTCTGCACTGAAGTGAACTTTCCCTCATTTGCTTTGACGTAAACCCGACGCTGCTCCAGTAACCAGGCTGTGAAACCCGATCCCTCTGTCCTTCTCGTTCTCTTTTCCTCCTTCCATCATTTACTCATCCTCTGGGTCCTAAAGCACTGCAGTTTTCAGCCCAGTGAACGCTACACCACTTTTAAACTCTCAGACTCTCTGAGCCGCTCACGCTGCACCACGTAAATGATGTGTGCTCAGTAGTTTGATGTTGTAGTGTGTACACACACTGCTACATCATCACTCTCACACTTCACTATCTCTCACCTGGAGAGATTTTTTTTCCCCTCGGAAACACACCTGATCCCCAAATCACACTCTCTCTCACCAAAATAAATGTGAGATCTGCCCATCATGTGAGAAATAAGAGAAAAGAGAAATAAGAGAGAACTCTGTGAAGGAGACGCAACAGTGCGGCTCGTCTTTTCTGCAAAGAGAACCGGAGCTACAGTGGAGAGAAACGTAGATATCTTTAATTGTGTGTGTTGTCAGGAATCAGGACGTGTGTGTGTTTATTAAATAGTTTCTTATAGAAGTGATCTTATTATTGTGTTTATCTTTTTTCCTCGCTCACTCTCGCTCACTGATAGACGCATGATTGAGGAATCTGCTGCGCATGACAGGAGATGAGTCTGATTTCCTCTCGGACTCTCAGCGGCAGTTTCTCAGCGCTATACAGCGGTAACCGAGCCGCAACGTTACAATCTGGGATTAAAAGTAAACCAAACCATCAAAAACTGGAACTAAACCAAGAACCTCTAGGGCTAAAATCTAGTTCCTGCAGGTTTCTGTAGAATCTTTCCCTTCTGATAAAATCTTAAAAACTGGAACTAAACCAAGGACTAAAATCTTAATAATGAGAACTAAACCCAGAACTAAAGTCTTAAAGACTGGAACTAAACCAAGAACTTTAATATTTAAAACTGGAACTAAACCAAGAACTAAAATATTTACAACTGGAACTAAACAAAAAAAACTAAAGTCTTAAAGACTGGAACTAAACCAAAGAATAGGTCCTGATACATATTTTGCATTTTAATAATAAAGGTTTCTGATTCTGAATATTTTAATTAAAGCAGAGTTGACTGTAATACCACTTTTTTCCGGTTTTGTAGCTCCTAATAAAAATGTGCATTTATTGTGTTTACAGAACCACTAACTCATTCCTGGGTTTAATGCCACATATTTCAGTTTGCAATCAAAGTCGTCCTGACTCAACAACAAGTCGCATAAAACCGGGATTCAAACAGAGCGGACTTTAATTCTGTAACTGATGCTCGTTCTAAATTTAATTTCTATAGTTCCCACTACAAAGTGCATTTCTGGCTGTTTTTTTTTCTGGCTTATACACGACATAATTAATAACAGAAAGGCACGAGCTAGCAAAACCGACATGCCTATAAAACACGCTTCTTAAATTCAGCTTAGTGTGTTAGAGCACCGCAGAAATGTGGAACTTTTAAGTGAAAAGAAATGGTTTTGCTTCAGCAGAAATTTAATTCCACTTAAAGCTAGAAATTCAGTCTTACAAATAATACACACACACTACCTGTGTTTACCTGCACCGGCCTTTTTTTTCATTGGTTAACGTTAATATGTGCTTCTATAATTAGCACTGATAATTTAATATTTTTGGCATTCTGTTTGTTGGAGCAATAACGCTGGAGGAAATCCCACCTCCTCACTGACCTTTTCTCTACAGATCTGGCAACATGTTCAGACATTCCTCTCTGTCTCGACACGGTGTGTGTGGGTGTGTGTGTGCGTGTGTGTGTGTGTGTGTGTGTGTGTGTTGGCACTACCTGTGGATTATTCACTGAAGCAGAAAATTCTACTTTAAGTTACAGTTTCAGCAGAATGTGTGCAGGTACAAACAAGTCAAATGATTTTAAACACTGATGTAATGCCTTATACAACAATTATATAAAATATAATATAAAATAATCAACTTCGGGGCTGTAACCGTGTGTGTGTGTGTATGTGTGCACGTATGTGTGTGTGTGTGTGTGTGTGTGTGTACACAAACCTGCTGCTCAACTTTGACCCACATGATCGACTCGAGTAAAGAATCACAAGTTTTTATTTACCACATAATCACACTCTCCTTCTGAGTCCCCCGTCTTTCCCACAATGGTACATTCCGTTTTCAATAACATAACATTTCACTACAAATATTGTGTCGATTTATTCTTAAAAGAGCCTCTAAGCCTCTAAACCTTGTCTTCATTTTAGCATTTCATACGCATTTAAGTGATTGTTAAATAACGATCGTTACTTTATAAGCAGACTGTTTACAACATGATCACTAAATATATTCATTTTGTTTTTCTGAAACTCACTTAAAAACTGTTTGAAACAGAAACCTGAATGTGTTTTCTTCCAAAACGTGACGTATTTACAAACGAAACCGTATATATTTCTTTCATATGTGTGTTTTTATCCACCAGGATTTGATTGTCTTGCAGAACATTAGCATCTCGATGTGTGTGTGCTGATGAGTCGTGTTCAGCCCTGATGAACAGAACGCAACGTGACCAAAGACACAAGCGAACAAGGTAAGAAAAAGAAAGAAAAGAAAAGCTCAGTTCTGATTTCAGAGTTTTTTTAAGGAATTAAACTAAGGAAGAATTCAATTCTTTAACTTATTATAATAGCTAATAATCTATTCTACAGAATAAACAATTACAGCAGTAACCCTAGCTCTATCGTGGTACCACTTAAAGCCTTTTAATTTAACAAACATCAAAAATAAACTGTTTAACAAACTTTAAATAAATAAAAATAATGAACCCCCGATAACTTTCTGTTAAAAACATTAACTAGAGGCTGAATGCTAGGTGAAGGCGTGTCATTCTTTAATAAATAAAAAATTGTAATCACTGATAAATTGCTAGGAATAAAGATTATGGATCCGTTTCTTAATTTTTGCTGTTTGCCAGAGTAGCGCATTCAGGAAAACAAAACAAAGCTAAATAATGTGAACCAAAAAAACAACTTTTTGCATAAAACAAGTTTTACATTTAGGCAAAGTTTCCTTTGTTTAGCTTTTCACCACGGTGGCAGATACGATATTTAAAAACCGGTAATTTTTTCCTTGCTCATAGCCGAGCATTAACCCTCGCACTAAAGCCCAACCTGAAATCTCTGCATTTACCTGCCCGAATTTCACTGAGCAGACGAGTGTGTGTGTGTCTGATAGACGGTGTAGCAATGAAATAAGCTCCGCCCCCTGGTGAAGCTGACGTCACGCCGCATCAGTCACATCTAAAGCCGATAAATAAACCCAGAGGTTTAGCGTAAAGTACAGTGTGTTAATAACTGAACATTATATTTGCTTAAAATCAGAAATCATCAAAATAAATGATAATCAATTGACGACAGAGCTGCACGATACTGAGAAAAACGCGATATTATGCGATATTCGGTACAATAATTTTATAAGTGTGTAAAATCAATTTAAATTATATTTATATATGTATACATATTTATATATTTAATAACTGAAAATGACATAACCATCATACATGTTTCATGTTCTTCCGAGGAAAAGAAAGCGTTCTCTGCTATCTGTGTCGCCGTAAAACTTTGACTTTTCGTAAGTTTTTGAAGTTTTGGCCCTTGTGCTACGCAGATCGCCATATTTACATTTGCGATATTTCGATAATTTCGATATATTGTGCAGCTCTAATTGTCAGTATCAAAATGTAAACAAAAGGAATGTCTGAAGATTTTGATTATTGTTCAGATTTGCAACTAACAGACACAACCACACACTAACACACACAACCACACTAACACACACACTAACACACAACCACACTCTAACACACACTAACACACACACTAACACACAACCACACACATTAGCACACACACTAACACACACAACCACACAAAAACACACACACTAACAAACACTAATACACACAAACACACAACCATACACTAACTCACACAAGCACACACTAACCCACACACTAACACACACAAGCACACACAAGCACACACACTAACATACACTAACACACTAACACACTAACACACCCTAACACAGTGGTGTATTTCAGGTTCATTAAACAGACACTAACACACAACCACACACACACTAACACACACACTAACACACCCTAACACAGTGGTGTATTTCAGGTTCATTAAACACACACTAACACACAAACATACACAGTAACACACACTAACACAGTGGTGTATTTTAACACATACACTCATACACACTAACACACATGCTAACACATGCTAACACACACACTAACACAGTGGTGTATTTCAGGTTCATTAAACACTACACACACATACAGAAGCTCTTCTTTAGCGAGGTGTGTAAACTTGGCGACGCTCGGTTGTGTGTACGTTATATTATTTGTGTAATTTGTCGAGCGTTCTACCAGCTGACGCTGCGTATGAAGATTTAAACACTGCAGCTGCTGCCGAGACTCAGCCGTCTGAGTTTTTCCATATGTTAAAGCGTCTGCTGTGTGTTTGTGGAAAAGCAGAATCACGGCCGTGAGAGTCGTTTAGGGAAAAAAAAACACGCTGTCACAATTTCCACTGCAGATTAAAAGCAGCTCGAGTCGTTCGGCACGTTTCTGCCCTGCGCTTTAATTAAAGACGAAGGCTCTTACATACGACAAAACGTTCACACTGACGCTAACGGCGCTTTTATTTTTATTTCACTTTTAAACAAATACTTTTGATTTTTTTCTGATTTATTTACACACTGGAATACACCTGATCAGAATTTAAATTTTAAACCAGTTAAAAACTACGTAGAAAAGGTTACTTTTACATAATGATTTTATTTCTCACTAAACTACGAAAATGACCTCATATCACCTCTATACCTTAATGTTTACTACAAATACAAGAATCTACATATAAAATATGCATTATTATGCAAATTTGGACACGCCCCATGTCCTCCTGCGATCACTAACAGCCTAATATCGCTAGCATTAGCTAACTTAGCTACCCAGTCAGCTAACGTCTCGCAAACTAGCTCACATTAGATACGAATGTGATGTCAATAGCAGAGTCTCGATTTACGTCTTCATTTTCTCACCAATTTATTTAAACCTGCTAGAATATATTTCACCGTTACCTTGACATTAGCTAGCTAGATTAGCATGCAGGGTATGTGGCTCATACGTGATTGGTCCAAAGACACCGAGCTTAATTTATTTGGTGACATCACAACCTGAGCTCATGTTTATATACAAAATACCGAGCAAGCCTTCGTTTTAATGGCAAAAACGCGAACTTAGCAAGACCTGTGAGAAAGTTGACCTAAACACACACACAACTAACATCTGAGAGGAGCTTAAACATCATGCTGTAGAGTTCAGGAGGAGTTTAGAGACACGATTTTGCCTCGTTATCTTTAATATTTGTGTTCGACCAACGCAGAGAGGGTTTTAGTGATAAAATCATGGCTATCGGTCTCTCGTACACGCCTCCTCTCCCCTCGTCTCTCTCTGTCCTTTTGTCCTGATTTATCTGCATGATAAAAACAGATGTTTCATTCCATATGTGGCTTTATGCAAATGTTTCAGAATAAAACAAGCAATTTGCACTTATTAAAAAAAAAACACACACACAGTGAGAGTCCATTCTCCCACTTTCTTTTCTCCATTCATGCTGAATTAGCGATTTTTTTTTTTGTACGATCAAAAGCCCTGACTGTCAAATCTTTTCACTTCCATCTCTGCTGTACAAAAATTAATTCTGAGAACCAAAAACAAGTACTTATAGAACCGATCAACTCATTAAAAAATGAAAGCAAATTTTTCTAAACACGAACCAGAGCGACTTCTGTAGCAGATCCTCTGTTGCGGTTTATCCAATCACACGCATTTATATAAATTATTTAGCTGAAGGCAGCTCATCAAACCAGGGAACAGCTACAGGGCGAGAGACATTAACTCAGAAAGGGAAGAGCTTTCACAGGCTTTTGTAGATTTTTTTTAAAAAATTATTTACGCTCTGCTCTGATTAGCAAACTGAAGACGACATATTTAACAAAAGGAGACGTAAACAGAATGTTTAAAGATGAATGGACTCAGAATCGTCATATTTATAGGCGCTTACAGGATCATAATGCAACTACACAATACACACAACTGCACAAAACACACACCTAAACACAAATGTAACTACATGCATGAAATTAACGTATTATTTTTAACGTTTTAATGTAACTGCTCTGCACGAGGCTCGAACTGCAGTTTAAAAGCCGTGTGAAGTGTAAACAGTCGACCACAGAGCCGTCAGAAATCTCATGACTCAGGAGGAAATGTTCAGTAACGAAGTGTTAATAACTGAAGTTACAATTAAATAAAAGCTTGTGTCTCTTGTGTCAGATAAAGATTAAAGGTGCAGTCAGTCGATATCTGGATATCCACGACATCTATGAAAAGTGTATCGTGATATATTGTCGTATCGCACAGCCCTATTTGATTGTCAGTGTTGCGTACTGATTTGCATATCAACCTGCCACAGACCAATCAGATTTCAGTCTTACACAATGTCTCCACTGATGCATAGCTGTTGAGTAAACTTCCCCTGAAGTAAAAACACGCTCAATATCAGTTACGTTCAGATTGTAGCTGAATTTATTTCGCAGTGTGTGGACTCACGGTTGACAGAGTTTGACCAGGTCCTGGTCGGTGGTTCCGGGGTGAAGGCCGCGGATGTACAGATTGGTTTTGCTCAGTTGTTCCCCGCCTCCTGCGCTGCTCGCACTGCTGCTGTTAGTGTTGGGACTCGGGGGCGCCATCTGGGGACCGGAGGATACATAGGACTGCTGCAGGAACACAAAAAAAAATAAAGTTGATGAAAATTTTAACCATCACCTCCTACTATATGTCCTTCCACAAACATGCAAGCTAATGCTGTCTGTATTTGCTAACACTGAGCCTCATTTAACAACCTTTTAGCAAAAATATGTGTAAGTAATTTCATGGCCAAACCAGTTTACAAATAAATTCACGCAAAGTTCACCGATTTAATTCGGATTCGAGTGTGTATGTTGATGAACACCAATCAGCCTTAAATTGTCAAGTACAATCACAGCATTTAGCCCACAAAACTCTAAAAAAAATAAAAGGCAACGCTCACAGAGAGCTGAAAACGTCACAATGGCAACTAAACGGTGAAAGAGCGCCTCCTAAGCGCGGCGTGCGATAAATCTTCCAGTAACGCAGCTCAGCCACTGCAGCACATCGGCTACCACAGACACACACTAGCTCCTCCTCCTCCTCCTCTTTTTATAGAGTGCCATTACTTTCGCACTTATTGAACGGTGAGTCTTATTTCAAATATTATTCAAAATGTACATTAAATTTGTGTGTAACTGAAATAAATAAGTAACTTGACAGTGTAATCTGTGTATAAAAAGAACAGGAACTCATTCAAAATTATACGATTTGAAGTCGATCAGTCGAGATTCACGCGAGTGAGTCTCTTTATACGTAAATTTACAATAAACTCAAGACTCACATGTTGGATTCTGAACAGTTTTTTTTAAACATCTCCCTGCCTTTAATCAGAGTTACACTGAACGTGCGATTACGCTCATGCGTCGCAAGTTTCATTTTCACTCTTCCAGGCAGCTAGCAAGAACAAACAGCGCACACAAAAACCTTATTTCTACATTAATTCCTCCCAGACTAAGCACATGACATCATCAATGCTTTCATTCCTGCTTTTAATAATCCTTTAGTAATGAATTAATTCTTTTGTAAATCACCTGAAACATGAAAAACTATACGTGCACGACTTATCCCGCGCTAAATTAGCATTCGTTATTTAAGATCTTCGCTTTATGGTTGACTTAAACATCATTTAAACATCTTTACCCCAAACTTTCATTTGTTTTACCATTAACACAACCCAGAGATTTTAGCCTCGACTCCCCCCGTTTCCTCTCTTCAGTGGTTCAGTCCATTGTCTTTGCTTTCTAATAATAACGCTACACAACCTTGAGGTACAGAACGGAGAAACTTCATCACACAGAAGCGCTGCGATCGCTGCTCGAGAGCAAAACGGTTCTAATCACGACAGAGATGTTCTCACGCTTTAATAAATCAAACAAATAGAGCATGAACTCTACAGCACTTGTTTATTGATTGCTACAACACATTAAGTGTATCAGAACTTCTTCTCTGTCGCTAAGCAACCCACTTCCTTTCTGTTGCTATGACTACCGGATCCTGTTTCCTCTTCAATAGATCCAGTGAAGAACAAAACATCCAATTAGAGAAATAAGACCTCTGGAGTACAGGAAGGAGATTTGTTCATGGGTCAAAGGTCACAACACACCAGTTTAGGGATGCTTGAGTGTGTTCCAGGTGCATGAGGACCCCCCGGAGAACAGGTTCTGATCTCGCTAATTAATCTCACTAATTTCATAACGTAAAAATCGTTCACATGTAGACTGAGAGAACTGACAAATTGCTAACACTCACACACACACACACACACACACACAGTTGTTTCACATACAAGCTATGCTTCACTTCTATAAATGGCTTCATTACTCAGACATTCTGAGGAAAACCAAACTATTAGAGAAACATTATTTAAAGATACTCTTCCATGAAAACATTCTTCACACAAATCACAGTTTCATCATGGAACAAAAAATACTTTCATTTTCGAGCACCTCCATCGCATAGTGCCTGGACCCCTTATAATCGCTGCTTACAGAAATATAGTGTGTATATCTCTCTCTTTTCCTTTCTCTCTTTCTCTCTCTCTCTCTGTGGGATATCCCTTTCTGATCCCTGACCTCAATTACATTCCAGAAATTTTCCGGAGGTTCTTAAAGGAAATCTCTCTTTGACTTGCTTTTGTTTAAATTGATTCCAAACACCTTGTGTTCAGGAGGAGGATTTAATTCCCATTCAGACTGAACTTTTATCATCTTTTATTGTCAGAATCAAACATTTACGTATGTTTATTCACTCGCACAACCAAAAAGATAAAGCAAAAACTAGAATAGAATTGTTTAAAGTGGATTTGTTTAGAGGAATCACTCAGAACCTTTAGCAGTTCATCATAATGTAAAAACACCTCCATACGCAAAATAAAAATTCCTCACTAATTAAGGAACATTAGAAAATCGAACACATCCATTACGCACTCCTCCCGTTACACTCGCAGAAACACTGGCACTGGAACTAAAAAAGCCACTTTAACCTCGTTTTTCTTTTCCAACCCATTACATCATCACTGGCGGGAGTTTCCCAATGCATGATATAACGTTAATAACAACCGTAGCAGATCACATTCCTTGTCAAACTTCTGGCTTTGAGAACTTTGTCCACCATCCAAAGTCAAATCTTCTCCATTTATTCATTTCAGCTTTTGGTAGAAGATTTTATCCGGCCAAAGTCACAACAATACAAAGTTCCAAATCAGAGAAAGAAAGAACAGAAAGAAAAGAGTTAGAGAAAGATAGAAAAATGCAAGAAAAACTTAGAAGTAGGAAATGACATTTTAAAAAAATGAAGAATGAAACAAAAAAAATGAAAGAAAGAAAGAAAGAAAGAAAAAAAGAAAAAGAAAGAATAACACTCGTCTCTTTACAGTATAGTAAAGGAGTAATAGCAGTGTTCCTGTTCTCTTATTAAAGAACCCACATGGCCTGAGGGGAAACAGGCAGAACGTCGCTCTGTGATTGGAGCATAAAGAACGACACAACATCCTGTCTGATACGATCACACCACATTCACTCACCACATTCCTGATCATTCCTGCCACATCAGGATCCTGTCCTGACTCGTCACGTCTTCACATCACTGTCTCCAGTTCTCACCCAGACTCGCTCTGTCCCTCACGTCATCCACGTCACCGTCTCCTTCACTCACTCAGACTAGATCTGTCCCTCATATCATCCACGTCACTGTTTCCTTCACTCACTCAAACTCGATCTGTCCCTCACGTCACCATCTCCTGTTCTCACTCAAACTCGCTCTGGTTCGACCTTTGACCCTGAAACTCTTAACCTATCCCCATGACACCACCATGACCCGGCCCTCATTGTTCCTAACCAACGATTTTTTTTTTTTTCGGTTTTTGTGATACACCATGCATTCATACCCATAAAACATTTTTAAAAAATTTAAAATTGTGTCGCTTTCTTCAGTGACACAAATAAAACATAAACAAAGGCAAACTTAATTTACCATACATTTTTGTTCAACACTTAGTTTTAATAGTCTCAGACAAATTCTTGGTGTTTGTAAATATTATAAAAATATTCTAAAAATGATATTTGAGCTCCTCACTAAAACAAGCACAACATTGATAAGATAAAACCTGTTTGACCAACGACGTTTTTCCGGATGTCAATCTGCAAACTGAATTAGTCAAATGAGTCAAAAACATATTTACAAAAATATATTCATTAAGTTATAATAATAATAATAATAATAATAATAACAAAACTTTATTTTGTATAGCACCTCTAAAAAGGCCTCTCAAAGAAAATAGAAACAGAAGTAGATAGCATAAAACAAAATATGTAAATACGTATCAAAAACAGATAATAATTAAAGTACTATTCAATAATAATAACAAGAACAGTAATAATGTTTTACTGTAAAGTCATCAAGTGAAAGTTATCCTAAAGAAATAAGAAATAATAAGTTGTGTTTCGTTTCAAAGAATTAAATGAATTAAAAGTCGTAATGTCTGTCACGATTCACTTTTTTTTAAATGATGTCTGAACAGGAGATAGAGAAGAATTTCAGTTTTGCGTTCAGATCCTCATGCAGATAAACACTGGATCCTCACACAGATAAACACTGAATCCTCACGCAGATAAACACTGAATCCTCACGCAGATAAACACTGAATCCGAATCCTCACGCAGATAAACACTGAATCCTCACGCAGATAAACACTGAATCTGAATCCTCACGCAGATAAACATTGAATCTGAATCCTCACGCAGATAAACACTGAATCTGAATCCTCACGCAGATAAACACTGAATCCGAATCCTCACGCAGATAAACACTGAATC
>CM075022.1:20000748-20024057 GCA_037576675.1 Pangasius sanitwongsei
TATATATATATATATATATATATATATATTTTTTTATATATATATATATATATATATATATATATATATATATATATATATATATACAGACACACACACACACACACTGTTTTCCTCCAAAAGTTTGCTCCCTCCACTGAGTCTCACACACACACACACACACACACTCGGATTGGAAACAATGAGGACCTGATCAATTCACTGCAATCTGAGGACCTGAGCACTTTCTCGGACACAGAAGCCCAGAGCACAAACTCCAGAGGCCATTTCTGCAGCAGGGGGGAAAAAAAGCTCAACCAACTCCTCAAGGACACTGCAGCTCACTGTCATGCAGTAAAAAAACACAAAAAACTCAGCTTTCTTTCACCAGAGTCGGAGCTTAAACCGATAAAACTCCGCGGTCCGCGTTACCTTTTTGGTGTTCCTGCTGTTGTAGGAGCCGCTGTACGGGTTGATGGCTGTCCTTGGCGGTACGGAGAGCAGCATTTTCCCCGCGCTGAGTGCGTCCCAAAGCGGACACTGGAGCCAAGCCTGCCCGCTGACGTCACACACAAGGGGCGTGGCGAGGGGGTTGCCGCCTGCCATTGCTATGCTATGCGACTGGGTCCTAATGCCCAGTAATAGTAACAAAACTTTAATTACAAAGCAATAAGTGCACAATAAATATTTATCTAAATAAACAATCTTTTTACGTCTTTATTCAGCTAAAGGTACAAACAAACAAACAAGTATTTCTTTTTTTTCGTTTTTTTTTTTTTTTTCAAATCACTCACCATACCACAAAGTGAACCGGTGTACTTTACATAAATTACCAGTGAATACCAAAATGAGACGCAAGGTTAAACCATTATTTTCATGATAGTTTGTTAATTAAAAGGGAACATATTTGCACTAAAAATAATGTTATGTTAATTTTCTAGGCAGTAAATGTACACAGCAAGCTATATTGCTTAATTAACACCTGTGTCGAAGTAACAAAGACATCATAGTGCTAACACATGACTTAACACCTAACATTTTGAATTTATATTTATTTTTTCAGTATTTAGCAAACAATCTCATCCATATCGACTTGCAGAAGTGTTTCCGTCAAAAGCATCTCCTCATGCTCGTAGTATTAGCTCAGAGTATAAGAGTATTATCAGGCTAAAACACCATTATGGGAGAAAAAACACAGCAAGATAGTCAAGGGATTTTTTTTTTTAATTGCCTTCCATTTAGCACTCATTTAAGTGTTTAGTGAAGAAGTAGATCTTCAGTGATTGTTTGAAGGGGAAGTTCTTTCCACCACCTGAGAAGAGTCCTGATGCACGCCTTCTGTAAAGGATGGTGGTTTGAATCGAGCCATGCTGAGGCTCAAAGGGAATGTGGTCCTTTGGTGAACGCAGGGTTTGAAAAGTGCCTTCAGGTAGGTTGAGGTCTGTTTTGGCTTTGTGTCCGAGTGTCAGTGTGTTAAATCCGATGCAGCAGTGACAAGAACACAGCAATGAAGTGATGTGGGAGAACTTGAGGAGATAGAAGACAAGTCTGGATCAGAAACCTGCACGATTGAGTCAGATAAGCGATGTGAGTACAGCTGGTGCTCGTGAACTACTCCGAGGTTGCGTACGTTGGCAGAACGCGTGATATACGTAGAAGTTGTCCAGGGAGATTCACATCATTGCTTTCACGCTGAATTACAGTGTTGGATCTGTAATTTATAAATTAACACCTGTAGTATGGAGTCCAGGATGACTCCAATAAACATTATTACTGTGAGTGTAATTAAACACTGTAGATTGTAATTCAATATGCATAGAATAAAACTGTTATGTAATAAAATAAAATTACTTTTTGTAATAAAGTTACATCAACTCTAATATTAAAATAAAACATTTCAAATTTTAAAAATGGCATGTGACACAACATCCTTCTTGATGTTATGTTATAACAATTTTATCAGCTGAACCTTCACCTACAATTCCATCTGCAAATTTTAAAGTGATTTAGATTCAAGATGGAGCTCTGACTGTTTTTAGCTCTGTGAGCTAAGATTTATTGCACCATGCTAAACCGGAGACTATAAGCTACCATTAATTGTTAGCTTTATTAGCATTGTAGCTCCAGTCCAAAACTATAGAAACAAACTTCAGACAGCAGACATCTAGATTTAACATTTTTGCTTTTTGGGAAAGAATAAAAAAACATTTTGGATGTTTTCATTTTTTATTTAATGACCAAACTTTAAGATTTAAAGATGTAAAGATCATTTCTACTTTTTTTTTTTGATAAACTTCTAAATTGTAATATCACCTCCATTAACAATTCCATTTTTAGACGCCTTCTAGCAGTTCTCCTAATTTCATAAAATCTCTAAAACTGTAAGCAACTTTTAAGACACGTGTAAAACCAGGCTAATAATTTGTAGAGTCGTCGAACGCTGAATTCTTTATTCTCCTACACTGCTAATATAGTTATAATCACTTCATATACATTAAAAAAAAAAATGTATATTTGGATATGAACGAGCTCAGACATCACAGAGCTGCTGTGATTAAAATGGAAGAGACACAAAGTGACATTGTTTTGGCGAGTGTGTAAAAGAAACTCGACTCTATTCTACTGTTTGGATATCAACATGCGTTGTTAGGCAACGTAACCTCACGCCCCCTGAGTCCAAAGCACTGGACTCATAAATCAGTGCTGATTATGTGTTGTGTGTCCTGGCATTGTGTGTGTGTTAGTGTGTGTGTGTGTGTGTGTAGGGGGTTCCACCAACTTTTTATAGCTCTATACAAAGCAATGCTGCAAGATCACAAGTACCCCAAGAGTGAAAACATTACATTAGCCTCGATACAGTGTTATATGATCCTGAAGATAATGACCTCTAGGTTTAATTTTCTCTCCGGGAAATGCGAGTGTTATAATGCGCTTTCTAATCCCGAAAACTGGGATTTAGGATTCACAGGGATTGCAGTTTCACTGTAATGTTATCGTAACGTATGATTTATTGGACTCTAATCATTCATCCGGTGCAGATTCATCACCAAACAGAAGATCTTTGAATTTAATTTACACACATCAGTGTTGTACATAGAGTTATTACTAGTATTAATTATCATTATGTTAATGTTAAAGTAAGTAATAAACACTGTGTGTGTGTGTGTGTGTGTGTGTGTGTGTGTGTGTGTGTGTGTGTGTGTGTGTGTGATGAAGTGGAGTTACTGTTGCCACAGGTACAAATTATTAATTTTCTCAACAATTTTTGGGCATCAGAAATTATGACAATGTGTCGTAACTTTTATCCATTTATAGTTGTTTATATATGTTTATATGTTGACTTGACATGAACTTGACATCTACATTAGTGTTTGATAATAAACAACTTTTTATTATGAGGTTAATAGCAACGTCTGACCTTATAATCTATAATATGTAAGGAATAAAACACTTGGGGTCGTGCTGTTTTAGGAAAATCAATAACGAGGTGTGATGAAGTGGAGCACGTCCCTAAGTGTTTTATTCCTCTTACACCACAGCAATTTGACTTTTTTTTGACAATTTTTTTTAAAGAACAACATATGTCATCCTTTTTATCCATTTAGAGTTACACGTAATGCTGCAGAACGCTGGTGAAATGAGTCAGTTCCTGTTCTCACTTATAATATAGCAGCTATAAACTGTCGTTCTCTCACCATCTTTTCTTTATTCTGTCTTTTTTTTTTCTCTGTCCTGAAGATGTCAGAAAACTAATGTTGCGCTCAAGGTGAAGTTGCATCTTGTAATTCCCCACCCAAAACTTGTAAAAGCCACAGAAAACACTCTTCATCTTGCAATTTCAACCCATACAGAACAGAACCAGTAGCTACTCAGGCCTGGAACTGTAAAAGTGCGGTTAAAGCAGCGGTTTATGAGCTTTATGTTCTCTGACAGAGCAAACAAAACACACGCTTTCATTCAGGCGTCCATGTTGTTTTTCTACTTCAGACTTCGAAAGTCCCGAGGTGGGAAATGACGTAATTACAGCTTGCAAAATGATCACTTATAAGGTACCACGAACGCAGCACAAACGTTACATCTCTTCCTCTGACTGTTACAAAGCGCTGACACTGGAGACTCCTTCCATAAACGTTAAATAAATCTCTCAACATTCTGCTGTATGAGTCCCTGTGAACGAGCTGTTACTATAGAAACGCTAACGTATGAGAACGAGCGCATTGATATAAACCTGCGCTGCTGTCAGAGCTGCTGTTATAGAGAATTAAACAACACCTTCTGACCAATCAGAGTCCAGAATTCAGCAGCAACCTGATGTAAAGTACAATATTTCATTTGTACGTTTGTAACACCGTACATTCTGAGGACGCTAGAATCTCTTTTTCAGTTTTAACGGTGTTCTAGTGTTACACTGGCAGAAAACGTAGCTCACATTCCAGCTGGGAGTCATTTAGAAATGGATTCCTGTCAGGGGAGAGAGATGGGGGATGGAGGAAGAAGGGAAGTAAAGGGGGGAGTGTGTGTGTGTGTGTGTGTTTGTGCATGCCGGGAATTCCTGAGGTGTTATCAGCGTAGCAGCTCGGTGATTGCCCTTCTTGCAAAAAACCTGACATGAAAACCTGCAGAATTACTGCGCATGGAGGATAGAAGTGTTTATAATTCATTAATCCTACTGAGACTGTTGAGTTTAAACACTCCGCTCCTGTCGGGAATTGTGTGTCCAAATTAAAAGTAAATATAAATACTGATCTCAGCAGCGCAAACAGCCAGGTTTTACTTCTTTATTTAAAAAAAAAAAGCTTGTGCGTTAATCGTGTGCTGCAGCATGAAAAGCTGATTCCATTACAGTGTTTTAGCCTGAATTCAGCCTTTAACATCAACATCAACAAACCAGGACATATACAGGAAGGAAAGAAAAAGAAATTAAAGAAAGAGGGGAAAAATAAAAGAGAAGATAGACATAAAAAAAATACAAACATAAAGACAGAACTAAATTTAAGATTTAGGAAAAGAGAAAGAGAAAAAAAAATGAAAGAACATTGAGAAAAGAAAGAACTAAAAGGTAAGTATGCAATACAGAGAAAAAAACCCAGAAAAGATAGAAATAAAAGAAAAAGACAGAAAGGATAAATGAGACAAATCATGTTAGAAACGCAGAAAGAGAGAAGAAGAGGTAGAAAGAAAGAAAGAAAGAGATATTATCACAGAATGTGAAAGAGGGAAAGAGAGAGAGAAGACAAAAGATAAAGAACTAAAAAAAGGAGGAGAAAGTGATGAAAAGAAGAGATGAGGAACGGAGGCTCTACAGTGTGCACCTGTACCGTGTGTCTGTGTGAGTTTAAATCAGAGCTGCTGATTGGTCGGTGGTGAAACCGTTTGTGACATCATCAGTGTACTTTAAACTGCAATGAATGAACTTGGGATGAAAGAAGAAGAAGAAGAAGAAGAGGAAGAAAAAGAAGAAAGAAGGATAAGGAAGAAAGAAGAAGAAAGCACAAGATGATGAAGAAGAAGAAGAAGAAGAAGAAGAAGGAGTATATGTGTTATTTTATTTTATTTTTATTCTTTATTTGTTTTTTCTGGAAGTAACACATTCAGCACGATGTTGTTCCACCATTTTAAATATTTTACATTTTAAACTTCAGATGTTTCTGTGGTATTCTGACTCTTTTATACGACTTCATCTGAAAAAGGAGTGAAAAAGGAGTCCTTTCTTTTTTTTGTTTTATGATAGCCAATAAAAATGTCTGTGATGAAGAGGTGACGTTGTGACTCTGTGTGACGAGCCAAAGCCGAGCTGCCGCACTCAGTCCCTTTTACTGTTCAACTGCGAAAAACAACAACCACAACAACAACAACAACGTTTATTATCCTCCGTTTCTTCTCCACGTGAACGCCGGCGCGTGTCATCACAGCTGACTCAGTTCTCAGGATTATTTCAGGCTTTGTTCTGTCACTAAAACTCACAGAAAGATGAGATGAAAGGAATAAGAACAGAAAAGTGTGTAACACGCTGAGTGGGAGGAGGTTTCAGATATTCGTCTTTTTTTAATTAAAAAAAAATCAGAAGCAGTTGAGAGCAGCAGCAGGGAATTGTGGGATTTGTAAGCGATAATGTCATCCATCTGTTTCAGGAAAAAGTGAGAACAGAAGAGAGAAGGTTTTTATTTCCAGCTTTAATGCTGATTTAATTTCTCTGATCTTATTCTTTTAATCCTTATTTATTTTTATTTAACTCTACAGTGGCGCTGCGTTGAGCTGACTCAGCATTTCTCTCTTTTTTATATAAAACCTTCATTTATTCAAAGTTCTTTTGCTTCAAAATATCTTCGTTTGTTTTCTTCTTCAAATTTTAGCAAAAAAAAATACATTAAAAAATACTTACAAAAAATGACCAGTATAATCATTTTAGTTTTTAAAAAATTATTATTATTATTATTATTATTATTACAAAAAATAAGAGTGTAAGATATAAAAAGAACAAAATACAAATAATTAACACCATTTCAACAAAAGTATGGATTTATTTATCTTTGTGATTATTATTATTATTATTATTATTATTATTATTATTATTATTATTATTGTGTCTTTCTTGAACTTGAACTTGAACTTAAAATTGTATTATTTTTAAGCTTTATTAAACAGTTAAATAATGATTATTCTACATATTTTATAGTGAACAATTTGCTTTTTTTTAAGTACAAATGGCAAAAAAAAAAAGTAGTTGTCAAGGTAACAGTTCTGAGCTCAGTAAGGTGCGTTCTGATTGGCTGAGAGCAGTGAGGAGGAAACAGAGGAGAATGAAAGAGTTCCAGAAACTTCAGCAGTCACCATTTAACACAAACATTGAGAGACTCGGCTAGAGTTAATGACCTGTGCGATTGTGTGACTGTGTAGTTGTGTAATTGTGTGTTTGTGTGCACTGAGTGATTGTGCAGTTGTGTAAATGTGTGTTTATGTAACTGTGTAGGTGTGTGTTTGTGTAATTGTGTGTTTGTGCGTATTGAGGGATTGTGTGTATTGTGTAATTGTGTGCGTATTGAGTGATTGTGAAGTTGTGTGTGTATATTGAGTGATTGTGTAATTGTGTAGTTGTGTGTGTATATTGAGTGATTGCGTAGTTGTGTAGTTTTGTGTTTGTGTGTATTGAGTGATTGTGCTATTGTGTAATTGTGTGTTTGTGTAATTGTGTGTGTATTGAGTGGTTGTGTAGTTGTGTGTGTGTGTGTGTGTGTGTGTCTGCTGCAGTGTGTAGAATCTCAGAGTCGCTGCTTTTTAAGAACTCAGGAAAAATTCCCAGGAAGTCACGTGGTGTCTTTGTGTCACGTGGCTGTTTGCCAGCTTTCTGAGATTCAGGAGTTTGTGGCCTGAAGCGACTCTTTAAACTTCCTCACTGCTGCAGGAGAGCTTTAGTCAGACAGCGCCATCTGGTGGCTGCAGGAGAAAAGCACACAACAACAACAACAACAACAATAATAATAATAATAATAATAATAATAATAATAATAATAATAATAATAATAATAATAATAATAATATGATTAGTGTTCAGTCCATATGGTCTGAAATTTTACATTTGACCTAAAAATGATTTTTAAACAAATTCTAACAAACTTGTTTTTTAATAAGCTTGTAATTCTAATAATTATTATTAAAGAGTATTTATTGAGCACTTCTCACGCATGTGAAACACAATCACGTTGTAAATATTAAATGATAAAAAAGTAATGTAACAGAAAGCACAAAAAAATTACACAAATATACACTGAAATAAGTCAAAGAATTTAAAAATAATTCACTAAAAATAAAAAGAAATTATAAACCCTGAAACCGAGAAAGTGCTTTCTGTTAAATAACAAATGAGTAAAAGTTTATTTTCTTTTTAAAGGAGTTTACAGAGCTGATGATCTTAAAGCGGATTTAAAGAATAAAGTTAAAGAACAGACATAAACACACTGTTTGTTGTTTATTCAGTCTTTGTGTTTATATTAAAATAGCTAAACTAATGACTTGGATGATTATTCTGGACATTTGTACTCTCTGAGTTCACTTTAGCAACACTTTCAACAAACAAACAAACAAACAAACAAACAAACAAACAAATAAGTGACTGTGTTTGAGGGGAAAAAAAAAGTCTGGGATGTGTTAATGGGAGCTCTGCTGTTTTTATTTTTATCCCTGGCTTCCTGCTTTTCTGTTTTGCTTTATAAATAAATAAATAAATAAATAAATAAATAAATAAATAACCAACCTCATATCAGATGGAAATGTTCTCCTCAGGACGATTTATTTCTTTCTAATCTCAGTCCTGATCAAGTAGTAAACAATCCTGAAAGAAACAAAGCCTCAAAGCCCCAGTGGGATTTATTACTTTTTTTTAATGTTTGCTGGATTGCAACGTTAATAAACCCAAATAAAGAGTTTCATAAAACTTATAGAACAGCAGCAGAATTTATAAATCGTTCCAGATGTGCAGGTTACGTCTAAAATTTACGTCTAAAAAAAACCGAATATGTATTATTTCATTTTATATTGAGTTCATTCTAGACAACTAATTTATAAAGTGTGTAGATGCTTTTATAATAAATAATAAATAATTTATTTATTTTTTAATACATCATCAATATTAAATATTTGATAAGACAGAACTAATAGTCTATACATGTTTTTTTAAAAATTATTTTTAAATGTATTTTATTTTACTTTTTAAAATAAGTTAAATCAGACCCAGACACGCCTGCTTCGCCCTCCCGGCCTCTAGATGGCGCCACAAATATTTCATTATGTAGCGTAACAAACTTTGCTCTTGTTTCACCACATTTTCTGAGCCATAAATGATCGGAAGTAGTCGTTGTGGAGCAGAAATCATTACGGAGCACTTCCATGTAAACGGACCTGAGCAGAGACACAGAAAGCTGACATGATTCAAAAGCGAGTGAATTTTCCCTCACGTGTCCTTCTGAGGGATTTCCTGGCTTTTGTTGCATTTCAATAAGAGTCCGTCCTGTTTTGACAAAACGTTATGAAGAACTAAACACTTTCCAAAAGCAACAGCTTCATCAAACGCTTTCGACTCTTTTCAACACCGTGTTTTTCTTTCAGGGACAAAGACGGCATTGTGCGCCTCGCTTTCCATTCACACTTCAACTCTTTTATTTAACACAGAAAGGACAAAATGTACTAATCAGGGGACGGCTCTGTTTTCTTCACTTACTGGGACGTCCGACTTTACAAAAAACACAAACTGAAAAGCTGCAGGAAATAAAAGCCTCAGATTAAAGTAGAAGCCCCAAAAAAAAATCATGTAATCTCACTATCAAAAATAAAATTTCCAAAATTTCATTCCATCTTTATTCAAATCAGTCGGCTGAGACGTCTTCAGCGCCTGAAGTTCTGCTTTTTTTAGTTGTGCACTAGTTGGTAAAGTAGCTAAGGTGTAACCTGTTTTTACGATTATTCCTTTTAACGCTCTTCAAAATTCAGTAACTGTGTGTGTGACGGCGCGTCTCCGTGTCCGATTATACGATGAAGATCCTCTGACGATAGACCTGCGATTACAGAACACGACTACGTTCTGCTCACGTCATCAATCAGCGTGATCCGGAAATCAGCTGGTGCAGAAAAAGTAAAGCGTTTCCTTTACGCTTCTCCATCGCCTCTACCGTATCTGTAGCTGCGCCGTGAGTTCGCCGTCATCCTATTGGTGGATTTTAGATGATTGTCGGAGCAGAGCTCACACTCTGAGACTTTAATCACAGATTTCTCACACACACACTCACACACACTTACTTTATCATCTACGATCACAGTGACCCCTAAATCACATCCCTCAGGCTTTACACTGTAGGATCTTCAGCCTGATGTTTCTGTAACAGGAAACAATCGCACTTCGTTTGGTCGTGAGTTGAGATCGGCGGCATTTGAACTCATAATGTGATGTTTTCACATCATCGGCATTCGGTTTAACGTCACCGTAACGTAAAAGTTCAGGTCAGTGTGAGAAATTTCTGAGTAAAATCTCAGAATGTGAGCTCCGCTATGACGCTCGTCTAAAATCCACCAGTAGGGGGAGCCGTTTAATCTGACTAGAAGCCACAATCACATAATATCAGCTAGCTTAATGTTAGCTTCCTTGGTATTAATTTACCTTGTATATTATCTGCATTATTAGCCTTTGCTAGCTGATGATGTCACATTAACACAGTGCTAGCTTAGCAAATGATGCCAAATGTTATTGTTTTATTGTTTATTTAAACAGTACTTTATGGTAATCACTACATGAATCATAAGTGGAAAAGTGGGAATTACAGGTGTCACATGATCAACTTAAGCTCCGCCCTTTTTGACCCAGTGACGCCAGTCACCTGGAAAAATAATCTAATGACGTTAATTTTTTCATACCGTCTTCTCTTTTTTAGTGTTTAAAGATGTAATTAGATGCAGTGACGTTATTAGTGTTACCAATGTTTCCCAGTTGTTGATTATTTCAGTGGAAAAAAAAAACACAGATCGTGATCCGAATCTCGTTATCTAATCCGTTAGATAATGTGACCGTCATTTGGCAAAAGCAGACCGCAGTGTTATTCTGAAACACTCAGAAGCTGAACGTCGTCCTTGAAGCTCACAATGTCCTCAGAATGAAGCAAAATAAGACCGCACACACACACACACACACACACACACGCACACACACACACACACACACAAAACTTCTTTACAGAATGGAAAAATCATCAGTGTCTGTGACTCAGTGAAGCTGCGGCTTTTGGCTCGGAGGATCTGGAGCGCTGGAGAAGCTTCTCCTCTGAGAGCTTCATAAACACTCTGACTCATCTACTGCATCACAATTACTGAAAAATAAAACTCATTCGTCTGTCTGTTTCTGATTTTTCTCTTCTGTCTGGATTTTTTACACAATCAAAAAAAAAAACATGTTGAATTATTAATTTCACACAGCAGGAGAGGCAGAAGATGCTTTTTCTCTTCATATTTAAACCTAAACTACATTAAATAAATAAATAAATAAATAAATACAACCTGCTATAATTGTCTTAATTTAATATTTTATAATATAAATTTTTTAATTATTGTTTACTTTATCAGCTGTGAAATCGATTATATATAATAATAAAAAATTATTTATTTAAAAAAATTAAAACAAAATTATTTTTGTAAAATTATTTTTTGGCATTTTTTTAAAATTCCTGCACCGATTTTTCTTTTCCTATGAAGTACATTTTTACTTTATTTTAAATGAAATTATTTTTATTTTTTTAATATAAGAATGTACGCAATTGTTTTAAATAAAAATGTTACATATAGTCTATATTTTATTAAAATAAATTTTTTTTTAAAGGTATGGTATTGATCACATTAATTACACTCAGATTTGATTTTTTTTAAAAAAATGAGCAAAATTCAGGAAAAATGATTCACTTTTGTTAAAATGCAAACTTGTTCGAGAGAAATGAGTGAGCTGCAGTTTAGGGCTGAACGATACGAACATATAATATTGATATCGTGATAAATGATGTCACAATACACTTTTCTGAGATATATTTTCGTAAATATTGTGATATCTTTTTTAATAACAAAAATCCGTTAGCTAAGGTATAGTTTGACTGTTTGAATACATAAAATTGTAAAATATTAAAGTGTTGTTTAAAACATTAATTTACAAATTTAATTTATACATTTTTACGCAATATGTAAAAGTGTCTAATTACAGTTTTAAGGTTGATTTTGAAATGCTACCGTTTTGCAGAAGTTTGTTAGTAAACTTGAATATCGTGTATCGTATAAACGTTTAGAAATATTTGTGATATGAAGGTTTGGTTTTACAGAAAAATTTGAACTGGTTTATAGAAAATTGCAAAAGCGTTTTAAGTGGAATGAATGTTAAAAAAAAAAACAAAAAACAGAAATGTAAAAGAGATACAATCTGGCAACCCTGATTTCGACGTCGGGTTGTTACAACGCAGCAGTCAGGGTTGCCAGATTGAGTTCATTTTAAAGATATTCTTTGGAAAATAGAACGGTTTGATAAAACAAACTATGTTTAGGATTCAATTCGATATTAGTGACACTGCATGTCCATATAAATTGAATAAATGTTAAAAGATTAAACAGACTCAAATCTGGCAACCTGTCGATATTGAAAGTTCGCAGGAACCTACAGGGTTGCCAGATTATGTATAAATCCTGAGTGTAGCTCTAAATCCAGTGCAGATATTTTCAGACTGATTCGAAGTGTTTAGGTTTTTAGTGTGTGTGTGTGTGTGTGTGTGCGTGTGTAAGATGTGTGTTGGAGGAAGTCATGGCAATCTGGCAACCCTGACACATCCAATCTGGCAACCCTGTGGGCAGCAGGAGCACAGAAGAGGACTGGAGACGCGTTCAGATTTTTTGCTCCTCTCTTGCAGGCTTGTTGAGGAGAAGCGCGACAGCTCCGTGATGCTGCCTGTGTGATGTGTGTGATGTGTGTGATGTGCGTGATGTGCATGCGTGTGTTAGTGTGTGCATATGAATGTGTGTGAGTGTGTGTGTGCGTGTGTGAGAGAGTGTGTGTGCGCCCACACATGAGATCTCAGCAGCCCGACAGATGATCACAGTTTCCATCATGCAGGCAGTGAAGCTCCTGTGAAGCACTCAGCGCGGATCGGCGGCTCTTCTCCTCCTCTCCACTCTCGCCTCTTCTCTGGACTCCTGCTTTCCTCTTTCTGAAGGACTTTTCTCACCTGATCAGGATCCAGTTTCAGATCCAGGTTTATTTCAGGTGTGGAAGTGGGGGAGAAGCATGTTGCGCGTGCCAGGGAGCGCCGTGGTTCCCGGATTGCTGCTCTTGTGGAGCTTTTTGCACAGTTTGGACCTGATCTCTGCTGCCACGACTGTGGAGGGTGAGTCGGGTTCAGGGCTTCTTCTCTCTCTACTCTTTTCTTTTTCTTTTGAAGTTCAGAATGCACACAGATCAGGAATATGAAGGTTTGGGGTTTGGGGTTGATGCGCAGTTTTATCTCCAGCAGACTTTTTTTTTTAATGTTCCTCAGGAACATTGCATGGTGTTGGCAGTCTGTGGTGATCTGCACTTATGTGCTAGAACACTGAGGCTCAGTTTGTAGTGGTTCTCTCTCTCTCTCTCTCTCTCTCTTAAAAAAAAAAAAAGAAAAAAGAAGAAGATCTTTGAGAAGAGCCTGGGATTGGTTTACCAGCAGAACATCTGAAAGTGCCTCTTTGGAACATGAATGGTTCCTAAACCAACCTTTTAGTTCATTAAGAACCTTGATATTGTAGTGGTGTGTGATCTGGCATTCTTCATATCATGATACTTGAAGCTTTTCACAATGTTTATGATATTTGGGTTTGAAAGTGGAAAAAATCTGTCACTGGTGTGTGTGTGTGTGTGTGTGTGTGTGTGTGTGTATCTGAGAGAGGGAGAGAGAGAGCTTTCCATAGCTTTCTGTTTCTTTCTTTTTAAAGTTTGTGTCCAGATTTGGGTTTGGATTGGCATGCAGGTTCTTCTACCAAAACAGACTTTAAAATGTTCCTCAGGAACCTTTTGCAGATTTGCATGGTGTTAGAAGTCTGTGGTGATCTTCTACACTTATGTGTTAGAATGCTGAGGCTTAGTTTGTAGTGGTTCTCTAATAAATGGAAAGGTTCCTGGAAGATCTTTGAGAAGATCCTGGGAATGGCTTACCAGCAGAACCTTGAAAATTGCCTCCTGGAACCTTGTGAAACATGAATCATTCCTAAACGAACCCCAAAATTCTAAACGTGTCTTGTACCAAAGCAACCAGACTTTGAAATGTTTCTCTGGAAGCTGAGAAGACCTTCGAGAAGATCCTCAGATAGGTTTGCCGGCAGAAGCTCATAAAAGTGCCTCCAGGAACCTTTTGAAAGGTGAATGGTTCCTACACGAACATTGTAGTTGATTAAGGATCCTGAAATTGTCATGATGTTTAGGAGTGAAAGTGGAAAGTGTTTATTTTGGATTTGGATTGGTGTAGGTTCTTCTACAAAACATCCAGAGTTTGAAATGTTCCTCTGGAAGTGTGTGTTGATGTTCTACTCATCTACTCAACGGAGTCATGCTATTGCTAATTGGTGGCTACCAGCTTCAGAGCGAGTATTTGCAAAACTATTTATTACCAAATTATTTAGCAAAACCAAATATGGTGATTGAAGAATTATGGTACAATATTTTTACGTAATAACGTTATTGTGTTAAAATATTTTACAAAACACACAAGATTAGAAAATTATGTAAATTTGATGGCGTTTTTAAGCTAATGGTTCTATAATCATTTCATTTTCTTTGCTATTAAAGGAGCAGTTTGCGACTTTTAGCATTTATAGCGCCCTCTGCTGCCTGCAAAGTGAACAGCAGTAAACACGTTAACACATTAACAGCTCTCCTCCTTTTCTCTGTTCAATATACTGATGTCTTGTGAGCTGTCTTCTAAGGAAAGGGGGCGGGGCTGAGTCCTCTGTTCTGGGTGGAGGCGGAGTTCATTTCAGGGCCAGAAAAATGAAGATATGGTGAAGGTAGGAAGAAATATTAAAAAATAGCGAATCAGTTGTCGAGTAAAGAAGCACAGAATCTTCTTAAATGTTGTGATTTAAAAATCATGACCTGCACCTTTAATCCTTTCTGTAATAAATATGAATTAAAAAATGATCGAATGATTTGCTGTTCCACCTCTTTAGCAAAACTAAATATCGTGATCATATGGTGTGTATTGTGATGCTAGCTGTCGAGTAAAAGTTTTAGCATTTTCATTAGTGCTTAAAGGGCTGTGAAACGTCGAGTGCTCAGACAAACAGAGCTGAATTTACTCTCACAGGCTTTTTATTTAATGATATTTGATCAGGTTCGTTATTTACAGCGAGTCCCGTCGCCTGAGAGACGACACTTTTTCACGGCTAATCATATCTCCGTGAATTATTCTGCAGTTAGCACGCTGAAATATTGGCGTCATTACGCTCCATCCATCTCAGGCTGCGCTGGTGGAAAAGCTCCTCATCTTCTTTACGTTTCCGCTCTCCACACACACTCGGCTCAGAGGGTTAGATTTGTGTGTGAAAAGCGAGCAGTGTGTTTGTTCTGAACAGACGTCTGACTCTGTGCTAACGCTGCGCTAACACTTCAGCTCTGCTATTCCGAACAGACGTGCGAAGTTTACAGAGCAGCATGAAGAGTCGCACTGTGACTGTTCTCATTCACCTCAGAGCTCATCTCCACACACATGAGCGCACACATGCACACAAACAAACAAACAAACAAACAAACAAACAAACAAACAAACAGCAAGGAGAGACAGACAGACAGACAGACAGACAGACAGACAGACAGACAGCTAAATAGATGAGGCATGCACATGCAAACGTAGACAGTCACAGACAAGTAGGTCGACAGGCTGACAGACGAATGTCTAGACAAGAATACACAGAAGAATGGACAGACAGCTAGACATATTTACTTAAAGACAGATAGACAGACAGATATGTAGATAGACAGCTAAATAGATGAGCTACAGCTAGACATACAGGTACAAAAGTAGACAGACAGACAGAGCTAAATAGATTAAACATAAATACAGGAGTGGATAGACGGACAGACAGAACGACAGACAGACGGACATTTAGACAGACAGAGAAATCGACACAGGCTGAGAGATGGATTTACAGATAGTCGGGTGTCTAAAAAGATACAGAAAGACAGCTATGCATGTAGACAGACAGAAGCATATACAGTAAGATACAAACTGACACAGACTGATAGACAGGAAGACAGGCAAAGAGACAGACGGGCATGCACTCAGTCAGGTGCAGAGAGACGTGGAGACAGACAGGAACACAGAAGAACAGACAGACAGACAGACAGACAGACAAGGAGCAGATGCATGCTGACAGACAGGGACATTGAGAGAGACAGACACACACATGTAGACAGATGGACAGACAGACAGATATGCAGACAGATGAGAGACACATATGTTAAACAAGCACGCAGACAGACAAGGGACAGACATGGAGACACACACACACACACACACACACACACACACATACACACACATACATGCATACAGACAGACAGACATTTGAGAGACACGTAGAGAGACAGACACAAGGAGGCATGTAGACAGACAGGCATACACACACACACACACACACACACACATACATGCATACACACACACACACACACACACACGTACAGCGACGGTCTCAGACTATTTGAATGCACTTATTCTGAATATATGAAAATAGAAGTACATGAACAGAATGGACCTGCAGATCAAAACAGTAAACAACCAGAGTAAACTTCCTGTTAAAGGTGCAGGACGAAAAGATTAAGACGTTGATTCCAGGAAAAACTCCTCTGCTGCTCAGTTACTGTGACATCACAAACGTGTTAATTACACGGAGCGAACGTGTGGAATAAAAGCATCAGGCAGCGTGGAGTGTTTTAAACGCTTCCTCGATGCCAGACTCCGACTTCTGGAACTAATTATCTCCGAGTCCTCCCTGCTGTTTCGCCTGGTAGGAAAAGGCGTGTGCTCCGAGGTGTCACATTCACACAACACACTCCACATTTATTTATTACACCCTTTTCCCTACTGTTTTTAGCAGCGTTGGTGTTTTTTTTCTGGTCAGTTTGTAGATTTCCTGAAAAACAAAACAGGACCCTGTGGAGCTGTTTACCGTCTGTTCGGTCCTCAGGTTGCGTAAAGATGGACTTTTCCACATGTAAAGGATTAGAGGGAAAACAAAGGGAGGACAGAATGTCTGAGCAGAGTGTTTGGTTTGGAAAATAAAACCCAAAGAACACATCTGTGAGTTGTCTAGGGATGTGCTGATAATCAGTTACAGCATATATCACGATATTCAAGACGCAGAATATTGTTCTCAGTGAAAACGTTGTTGTGTTTGGGAGGAGCCTGTCTGGGTAAGCTTTCTGAGATAAACGCAGCGTGAGGACAACGCTTTTTAACAATTAGTTAAAAAGAGGAAAAATCTTGTTCTAAAAACAGTCGTTCCCTCACCAGCCTCACTTTTCTCGCTCTTAAACAACTCCTCTGTCCTGAAGAAGTCGGAAAACTTAAAGTTACAGCTTCACCTCTGACTGTTACAAAGCGCTAACACTGGAGACTCCTTCCATAAACGTTACATAAACATCTCCTTACTTTAAGAAAACTTCTCCATATCAAAGATTACTGTTTATTCCGTTTATGTGGAGCGTCTGCTGTACATGTCCCTGTGAATGAGCTGTTACTATAGAAACCATAACGTATAAACCTGTGATTTTAATATAAACCTGTGATTTGCAGCTGCACTACTGTCAGAGCTGCTGTTATGGAACATTATTCAACACCTTCTGACCAATCAGGATCCAGAATTCAGCAGCGTTGTGGTGTAAATTTTCATCATTTAAGTTTGAGTGACTTTACAGATAGCTGTGTTGGGCGTGTCCCACTTCGCAGTGTAGAGTTTATGACCTCAGAAGAGACAGAGAGGTTGTATATGAGTTACAATTCTCCTGTCTCCAGACACACTGCTTTTTTTTTCCTTCCGCAGAGACGTGTGTGTGTGTGAGAGTGTGTGTGTGTGAGAGTGTGTGTGTGTGAGAGTGTGTGTGTGTGTATGTGTGTGTGAGAGAGAGAGAGAGAGAATTATATCGCTATTTTCACATGCTTATGTCATCACCATGGACCAGAAGATGGATCTACTGGCTAATAGACTCTGGAAAAGGTCATAGACTTAATTCAGGGACTTTCACCCTATAAAGAGTTCAGCGCTCCGTCTGATGGAGGCGCTTCATCACATCGCTCACGTCTCATGTCTCACGTCTCACGTCTCGCGTCTGAGCGTTAATCTACACACACGCTTCTATAACGCAGTATTTATTATTATTAAAGGGTGAATAAATGTGACATGACCAGTTTCTGTCTATTTTTCAACTGTTTGAACTTTAAAAGTTTTTACAGCACGTTGTGTTTCTTTGTTCTCGTGCCTCGGCTCAAGTGCCTCGGTGGTGAAGTGGTCCGTTTCCATGGAAACCTGAAATCAGTCAGCGCGTTTTGAACCGCTAATCGGAATGTGACCTAAAAAAAAAACCGGACTGTAGCTAGCTTTTAACTTCACACACACACACACACACACACACACACACATACATATTAAAAGGGTGTTTTATGTCATTAAGCAATTTTAGAAAAAATTTCATGTTTCCTGATCATTTAGTATTTTATTTCTGGACCATTTGATCATGTTCCTCTGATATTTAGTACCACGTCCCACTGACGTTTAGTACCATTTTCCGTTGACTTTAGTACCAAGTTCCGTTGATGTTTAGTACCAAGTTTTTCTGATGTTTCGTACCATGTTCCTCTGGTATTTAGTACCACGTCCCATTGACGTTTAGTACCATGTCCTACGTCCATTATGACATTTGTATAATATTTTGCTCCAAAGTCATTAGTACCACGTTCCATTGACGTTTAGTACCACGTTCCACTGACGGTTAGTACCCGTTACCAGGTTGTTTAGTTCAGCGTTTTCCTGTTATTTAATACTATGTCCTCCGGTTATATAGTACAGAGTTCAGCAGATATAATATATTGCTCCCAGGTCATTAGCACCCCTGCGGTTTAATACCATGTTACCAGGTCATTTATTCCTGTAGTCCCCAAAAATCTCCAGGAAGGCATGTAAAGTGTATATCTTTTCATAATCGATTAGGATTTTTAAAGCTTTGGACAAGTGGAGAGTGCTACACCCGCTACACCATGCTGAGGTGAAAGAGGAAAAGAAACAGTATGAAGTGACTGTCTTCCTCATGTCAGGTTTATAAGAGCTAAAATCCTTCTAAAGTCCTCTTTGTCTCCAGCTACGCTGAAAGTAAAGGCGGGACAAACAGAGAGAGAGAGAGAGAGAGAGAGAGAGAGAGAGAGAGAGAGAGAGAGAGAGAGAGAACTCCCCCACCGCCCCTCCTCCAGCTCTCCTGCTACATATACTTCCTAGATTAATGACTTTTCTCAATCCAGATGTTTCACAGCAGGCTGAGCGAGTGGGAAAGCAGGAGTCTCACTCTTTTTTTTTTTTTTTTTTCTTTTTTAGGCCATCTTCCTTTCCTGTGCTTGTCTCTGATCTCCTTTGCCAAAGTTTAAAGTTTATCTTGTTTCTCTTTGATCTGTGTTTGATAAAACCTGTGTTTATCAAAACCTCAGATCAAAAAAAACCACAAAAGTACCCAAAACTCACTTTGAAGACCATAAATGATTTTTTTTTTTTACTAAAATGAAATAAATGTCTTCTTTTATCACTTTTTACATAAACATTCCTTTGTCCTCCATGCTTATTACTTTATTTCTTAAAAATAAATTAGTTGACGAAGTGATTTTACCCACAAAAAAACACTTTTCCAAATTGGAAAAATGCCCTTTTTCTGGTAAAATGGTGCTGCCTGGGCCTGCATTTGCATATTAGAAGCTGATTGGCTCTTATATTTGATAATACAGTAACATCTTTTGTTCACTCACATGTTCCAAGTTATTTTTTAATTTTTACTCTCATGTTCCCTCAAATGGATTTCCTTCCCCTTTTTTTTAAGTTTGTAATGACTATAAAAATCGTTTTTGCGGATGTCTAACGCTGCTTTCGTACAAGCGACAAAGCGATAGGCGACTGTACATTTCTACGTACGTCATTTTCTCAGTTCTATGCAAATTAGGTATGATGACAAAAGTGTTAAGGGGACAAATCAACAATCATCTTGAATTGAGTTCCTGTTTACTGTTTGTCATCTACGACCCCCCATTAAATACAGAGTGTATAGAGATGTTATGAAGAAAAATAAAGGTGTGCGTAGCTAGTAGTTAGCTCGCTTTGCTAATCTAAACGAACAAATAAGCTAGTATGAAGCCGAGCACGTAATACGTAAATCAAAAGACGAATAGGTATATACAGCTATTACCTTTTCCATCAGTAACACAAGCCACGCCCACAAGCGACAGCAGGAGCGGTCTGTACATGTCCGCAAAAGGCAAACTGCGAGCGATTTGTCGACGTGGGTGTGGTGTCTTTATGAAACATATAAGCTATATGCTCACAAACTAGGTCATGTGATCTCCAAAACTAGCCTTGCTTTTCACTTGTTCGGCTCGATGCAATGTTAAAATAATAAAATAAAATAATAATACATTGTTCAGTTTAAATCAGAATTTCGGTTTGGTAAATTTACATACATTTTTCTAGTGATTTGTATATGAACGAGTTCTCAGTAGACCGATTAGTTTAAATTTAAGCCACGCCCCTTTTAGACGCGGGTCACTCAGGACTTGTACTGGAAGTCGTTCCCGTTTTCGGAATGTGTGAAAAGGGAAATGAAAGAGTGAGAAGGTTAATAATGTGGAATTTCCAGAGGAAAGACAAAACACTTTGGTTCACTGAAGCACTTCTGATTAGCTGCACAAACACACGGTGTGTATTTTGGCGTTAAATGTGTTTCTACATTTCAGTGGCTCCACAGTTCACCGTTAGGCTCCGCCCCCTTGTCTGTGTGCTGTGTATAATTCTGTATAAAAATGTTCACTCTTGACCTTTATTTCTCAGACTTTTAGTGGATTACAGAATGTTTTACAATAATTTAAATAAAGATTTAAATAACAGGACATTCTTTAGTTCTGATTTAAGTAATTATCTCAAAATACAATATTGAATATATTACCTATTGTTATTGTTATTATTTGACTTATTTATTTATTTATTTATTCTTGTAATGGCTTGAATTTCTCTCTTATATAGTCACTTGATAGATTTGTCCGTTTGTCTACTATATTAATAATTTTTATCAAAAATATTTTTTTAAAAATGTTTTCACTTTTCAACAGTAATTTCTAGAAGTAGCTCTAAAAAAGTCAGTTAGCTATCAGGCCGTTAGCTAGCTACTGAATCGAAGGTGTGAATAGAAGGGAATGTGACAAATATGAATATAAAAACCATATTCTAATATTTAATTTTTGCAAATAAATTGCCAGCAAAGAATTTAAAAAGTGTTACATTTAAAAAAAAAGTTTGATATTAATTTTAGTTAAAACATTCAACATTGAAAAGGAGGAAATTTAATTTTAACGTTTTACAATTTTTGAAGACTCAAGAAATATTTTAGCTTCACATCAGCTGCTTTTAACTGAAAAAATACATTAAAGTGATATTTCAGAAAAGCGTATTGTTACAAAATTCATCACAATATCGATATTACGTCATCATATCGCCCCAAAGTTGTCGTGTTTTTCCTTTTTTGTGCCAAATCACTCGCTCTGTTCAGATTTCTTTATGAATTCCAGTAAAACCTCTTTTTACTCAGGACTCAGGACTGGTATTATTATTAAACTTGTTGTTATAGATGTGGACGGATCCTTAACGTTTACTGGAATATTCTTTTTATTTTTTTCTGCACTCATGCTGTAGACTCATGTTCTGGTTAACCTCATGCACTCTTCATATTTCTGCAGCTAACTCCTGGTTATTTCCCAGATGTTGATGAAGTGCTGAGCTCATGGTGTGTGTTTCATGCTGCAGCTCCTTACCTTCTTAATAAATAGAAAAAAGAAACTTTAATTTATGAAAGTTATGATCAATTAGCATTCAAAACAAAAGGAGAAAATCTGCAGGATAAGATTTTAAAAATGAAAAAAAGTTTTTAAAAAGTAATTTAAAAAGTTCTTAAACTCCAAGCAGACAAATCCAGCTCCTTTTGATGGAGTTTATTTATTCTTTCATTTATTGAACATTTCTGAGTTTTTCTGTTGTGTTTATTGCATCTTAAAGTGTAATGCAATGCAATGTTCCATGAAATATCTTCAATATAAAAAAATATGCATTAATACTGGATACATTAATATTAAATAGCATCACAGTTAAACATGTTCAAATTAATATCTACATAGACATGAAAAATAAAAATGCATATCGGTTTAATTTCTAAGTGTTTCTTTTTAATTGTCCAAAAATGCTGTGCAGATTATCAGGCAAATCCTGTACATTGTGAGGTAAAAACCCCATAACTGACAGTTTTTCTATTAATTTTAATATTTAAATTTATATATTAGTTATGCTCTTTGTAAGTTTGCTGTATCTTCAAAAAAATGCTGTTTTGTTTTTAGAATATTGAACAGATATTTCTTAAAATTGTGAGTAAAAATGAAGTAAAATTTTAAAAAGCAACCAATTCTAAAAGGAAAAAAGAAATATTTGGAAATTTTTTTTTTTTAAATGTACAAAACTTAATAAATATCTTTTACACTATTAAATAATACTTGTTGGTTTCATCTTCCATACAAAAATTTTGTGTAAATGTTCAGAGTATTTAGATAGGCATAACGTAACATTTTTTTAGTCCTTTCTTTTAGCGATTTTATTAAATAAATTTTTATTGGTTGCATGTGTTGCAGTATATGTTAAAGGTAATGTAGCTACAAGCTGCTTTAGTCTTGTAGGTTCAGCGCAAAGCTTAAGAACATTTCGGCTCCTTAAACAGAAACATTTTTAAATGAACACACAACTAAACCGGCCACCAAATGACGTCCATCTGAATTTTTTAATAAAATTTTTTGGAACGTAAATCAAAGCTGAAGCACAGCAACAACGAAGGAAACATATCGGAGATGTTTGTTTAAGGGTAGTAACCAGCTGAGCCTGATGAGAATCGAGTTTTAATGACTTCCAGGTTTAAGGAGAATAAAAACGAAAGGCCACGTCACCACGTTCTGTTTTTACTCCTGGATTATTTCATAACACGGAAAATCTGGAACGCAGCCTGCTGGTTGATTTACAGATTGTTGAAGGTTCCGCACTTCACTGCTGGTGGATTTGCTGAAATGGCGGACGAATCGGAATTAGAAGTCGATTCTGCGTTTAGTAGCTTCGTATCTGAATCGTCATTCCGCTTTCAGGCGTGTATTGTATTTTTATTTCCTTATTCATTTCTACAGTGTGCTGTTGTTATCCTGTGTCCTGTATCCAGTATTTTCGGCGATGACTCTGTTTATCATCTTGTTCTGGCAGCAGGATGGAAGAAATGAAAATAATTCCCTCGTAATTAAACGCACATTTTAATTCCCGGAGTAAAGATGAAACTGGTGGAAGATCGGCAGCATCGTGTCTTCGTTAATGATGAAGTAAAAGTGATGGCTTTCATTGTGAGAAAACTATTAAAGTAAAAATTCGCTGTTGGGTTGAATCCTGGATTCTGATTGGTCAGAAGGTGTTGATTAATTCTCTACAACAGCAGCTCTGACAGTAGCGCAGGTTTATATTAATGCGCT
>CM075022.1:20060345-20065345 GCA_037576675.1 Pangasius sanitwongsei
TCAGATCTAAATCCAGATCAGAAACCTGTGGAATGATGTGAAGAGGGCTGTGTACAGGAGATCCGCTCGCTATCTGACAGATCTGGAGAAGTTTTGTAAGGAGGAGTGGAATAAATTACTAAAGGAAGATGCTCTAAGTTGAGAGACTCTTACCCAAAAACACAGCTTTAACAAGAGCTGCTTTAACAAAGTGTTAGTTAAGGGGTGTGCATACTTATGCAACCAGGTTATTGTACATTTTTCTTTTTTTCCCCCTAAAATGTTTTGCATCACAAAAACCTGCAGTTTTAACGGGGGTGTGTAGACGTTTTATATCCACTGTAATTAAAATCTAATGACAGTAAAATTAATGAGGCAGTTACAGGAAACTCCTTTGTTCAATCTTTAACAAAACTGTGTGTGTGTGTGTGTGTGTGCGTGTGTGTTTGCAGGAAGTTGTTCTTTACCGATTACGGACAGATCCCGAAGGTGGAGCGGTGTGATATGGACGGTCAGAACCGCTCGAGGCTGGTGGACAGTAAGATCGTGTTTCCTCACGGAGTCACACTGGACCTGGTCAGTAAACTGGTGTACTGGGCCGACGCCTACCTGGACTACATCGAGGTCATCGACTACGAAGGGAGACACAGACACACCATCATACAGGGGCTACTGGTACACACACACCATCACACACACACACACACACACACACACCATCATACAGGGGCTACTGGTACACACACACCATCACACACACACACACACACACCATCATACACACACCATCACACACCATCATACAGGGGCTACTGGTACACACACACCATCACACACACACACACACACACACCATCATACACACACCATCACACACACCATCATACAGGGGCTGCTGGTACACACACACCATCACACACACCATCACACACACACACCATCATACAGGGGCTACTGGTACACACACACACACACACACCATCACACACACCAGCATACAGGGGCTGCTGGTACACACACACACCATCACACACACACACACACACACACACACACACCATCATACAGGGGCTACTGGTACACACACACCATCACACACACACCATCACACAGAATTTGATAGCGCTTACATCTTTAATTTCATTTCATTTCTCTCTCTCTCTCTCTCTCTCTCTCTCTCTCTCTCTCTCAGATCGAGCATCTTTACGGTCTGACCGTTTTTGAGAATTATCTTTACGCCACGAACTCGGACAATGCGAACGTGCAGCCAAAGACGAGTGTGATTCGTGTGAATCGCTTTAACAGCTCTGACTATCAGGTGGTGACGCGAGTGGATAAGGGCGGGGCTCTGCACGTCTACCACCAGAGATGCCAACCTCCAGGTACACGCACACCCCCGCAGTTTCACTGCACATGGTACAGTCCAACCTCAAACCTTCACTAAATACACACATGCTATATATGGCACTTACAGCGCCGTTAATTTATTAATTATTATACATTCAGGTCACATGATTCACTTTACACACTTTACACGCTTTATCACGTTCACACAGCAGTGTGAAGAACAATCATCACACATCTGTATTATAATTTAATATTAACTTTCTCCATGTTAACATTGTCTTTCTTGTGTTCTGTTTTCTTTCTTTCTGTTTCTCTTTCTTTCTGTTTCTCTTTCTTTCTTTGTTTCTTTCTTTCTTTCTTTCTTTCATGCTTTATTTAATTATTTGTTAATTATTTGTTTTTTCTTTTCCTTTCTTGCTTTTTTCACTTTGTTTATTTTTCTTTTTTCTTTCTTTCTTTTTTCTTTCTTTCTTTCTTTCTTTCTTTCTTTCTTTCTTTCTTTGTGTTCTTACTTGCTTTTACTTTCTTTCTTTCTTCATTTTTTTTCTTTTTTCTGTATCTGTCTGTCTTTCTTGCTTTCTTTGCTCTGTTGTTTTTCCTTCCTTCTTTTTTTATTTCCATACTTTCTTCTTCGTGTCTTTCTCCTCTCCCTCTGTCTCCCTCTCTCTGTCTCTCTCTCCCTCCCTCTCTCTCTCTCTCTCTCTCTCTCAGTGAGGAGTCATGCGTGTGAGTTGGATCAGTTCGGGAAGCCCGGCGGTTGTTCTGATATCTGTTTATTGGGAAACAGCCACAAGAGCCGAACGTGCCGCTGTCGCTCTGGATTCAGCCTCGGCAGCGACGGGAAATCCTGCAAGAGTGAGAATTTATTTTAATAAATATAATAAAGCGATAACACTAACGATGTAATAATGTAATAAATTATTAGTAATAAATATAATAATGGTTTCTGCTGGAAAAATCCGTTTATTTATCAGATTATACACTCAGGTTTGAACGTCCACAGTTTCCTCCGTAAACAGCGGGTTGATTTCACGGAGTCTGGTTTAATGTTCGTATCGATCCGACTTTATTTAAGCGCCTCGAGTCGATCGAGAGTATGTTTCCATAACGACCTGCTGGATCTCACTGAGCCGCCGCGTCTCGCTTCACCAGTCAAAATGTTAAAATGATAAAAAAAAATAGACACAAAAAACTTCTAATGGAAAAAGACGTCGTGTTCCCAGTTTTGCCTGCAACTAAAAATATTACTGAAGCATAATTTACTTTTTTCTGCTCCGACTTCCACTTCTTTATTGTTATATTTTTTATCAACTGAAGCAGGAAAAAAAATCTGGTGTATTATTTTCTAGATATTTATTCCGTTTCTAAAGCTAATTTGACATTTTTCTATTTATTCTTATTTATAGTTGTTGCTTAATTTTGAGTGTTTTCTACAAATACAAATAACATATAATTTTTCTTACTTACTTTTTAGCAATTTGCACTAGTAAAAGTAATATATGAATAAAATTTGTTGTTTGTTTTATACCAAAATGTTTTATATGTATGAAATAATTTTTTATTGCGTAGTATTGAATTCCAAAACATTTGTTTTATTTATTAGTAAAGCTGTTTTATCTACATTGTGAGGGCGTACTGATGGTCTGTATCAGTAGCTCAGTGACATTTTTATCATTTATTGTCATGCTTTGCGTATTTGGTTTTTTTTTTTGCTCCTGTTCCTCAGAGCCGGAGCACGAGCTGTTCCTGGTTTACGGAAAAGGTCGTCCCGGTGTGATCAGAGGGATGGACATTAATCCGAAGGTGCAGGACGAGTACATGATCCCGATAGAGAACCTGATGAACCCTCGCGCCCTGGACTTCCACGCACAGAGTAACTTCATCTACTTCTCCGACGCCACCAGCTACCTGATCGGCCGACAGAAGATCGACGGCACTGAGAGAGACACCATCCTGAAGGAAGGTACAACATCATGCTCCTGTCGTTCCTTTAATATCGAGGAAGGAGAACCTCACAGGAAGCTGGGAATAATAACGAGGCGTGAACGAGAGAAGATGAGCTTTTCCTGGAAGGAATACTGAAAATTAAAGGGGTAGAAAGACAGAGAAATCAAAAAAGACAAAAAAGAAAGAAAGAACAATTAATGAAAGTGCATGTGTGTGTGTGTGTGTGTGTATTCTGAAGGGGTGCACACGGTGGAGGGAATCGCTGTGGACTGGATGGCCAATAATCTGTACTGGACAGACGACGGGCCGAAGAAGACTATCAGCGTGGCTCGACTGGAGAAAGCGGCACAGACGAGGAAAATTCTCATCGAGGGCAAAATGACACATCCACGAGCCATCGTAGTGGATCCCAAAAACGGGTGAGAGGGTCGAGTGTGAACGGGATCGAGTGTGAACGGGATTGGGATTGGGAAGGCACAAGATCGACTGTGAGGGGAATCTAGTGTGAGGGGAATCTAGTGTAAATGGCATTAGACATGAAGGAGATAGTGTGAGTGGGACGGAGTATAATCGGAATCCAGTGTGGACAGGATCTAGAGTGAGCAGGATCGGTTGAAAGTGAATGGGATTGAGTGTAATTGGGATTGAGCCTGAAGGGGATCTGGTGTGAATGGGATCAAGTATGAACAGGAATGACTACAAAATGAATCCGGCATGAATGCAAATGGGATTGAGGTGGGAATGGGGTCAGATGTGATCAGGATCGAGTTTAAAGATCAAGTGGGATGAGGATCTGGTGTGAATGGGATCGAGTGTGAAGCGAATTCATTGTGAATTGGATCAAGTGTGAATGGGCTTGAGGTGTGAGTGGGACTGAGTGTGAAGGGGATCGACCATGAGCAGGATCCGGGATCAAGGCGTGAGCAGGATTGATGGATGAGTAGGATCAAGGCGCGAGTGGGATCGAGGTACGAGCAGTGTGAGCAGGATCGGGTCTGAACAGGATTTTTACATCTGTACTAAATTTACACAAAATGCTCATTATGGAAAGTTTTGTTTTTCCTCACCTGGGATTCTGACAGAATAAAAGAGACCGAATTTAAATATTTGTAATCAGTTTCTCAGTGGATCTGGTCTCTAAGCTAAACTTTCAGCTTTAATTTTCTGTAATTGCTCATTAAACAGGCTAATGAATAAACTTCAGTCATTACGGAAACGATTTTTTCTCTGACTCGTGTGGAAGCCGTTTAAGTTAATCAGCTCCTTAATAAACCCAATAGTGACTTTTACTAGCAATTAAAGCTAATTATGTGAAGAGTTAATTAAAGCTAATTGGATTGATTTAATCTGGTATAGCTAAAATGGCCTTGTGTTGGTTGCTAAAGGGATCCTACGCATTGCAGGCAGAGTCATGCTCATTAGAATATTAGGCCACGCCCATTAGGACGGTCTCAGATCAGTGTGATGAGCTGCTGGTTGACGAACTGATCAAATTTCATTTTCTGGATGTTTAAAAAACATGTAATACATTTTCCTGGGACTTTTAATGACATCATTTCGTTACTTCTTTTCCGAAATATTTAACCAAATAGCTGCTGCTGGAAACGCAGTTTGCTTCGAATTGTTGAACCTCTTACACTGAACCTCTTTCAGGTGGATGTACTGGACGGATTGGGAAGAAGATCCAAAAGAGAGCAAGAGGGGTAAAATCGAGAAATCCTGGATGG
>CM075022.1:20070737-20090737 GCA_037576675.1 Pangasius sanitwongsei
CACCCTCAATACCACCACTGAGGTGAGACCCTTGAGCAAGGCACCGAACCCCAACTGCTCCCCGGCACTGCCCACTGCTCCGGGTGTGTGCTCACGGTGTGTGTGTGTGTGTGTGTTCACTACTGTGTGTGTGTGTGTGTGTTCACTACTGTGTGTGTGCACTTGGTTGGGTTAAATTCCGAGTATGGGTCACCACACTTGGCCACACGTCACTTCACTTCAATCCGCCCGGATAACTGTGATCATGTGATTAGATGATTATTTAATGATTGTGAGAGTCACATGGTGTTCGCTGTCATTCTGTTTGTAACATGAAGGTGTAATATATTTAAATCAGTTCCATCGGGTTGTAATGATTATAGGGTATGAATGTATCAGATTATTTATTATACATATGCTATGGCATGTATTTATGTAAATGTACCTTTAGATCTCGGTGAACGACGCCCATCTGATGACAGTGAAGCACCGCCTCCAGGATCTGCTGAATACAGTGACTGCAGGCGAAGAGACGCAAAACACACGCCATTAAACCTAATTGAACTGATAAGTACAGAAATTATGGGTTTGATGACTCATTTCAAACTCTCACCGACTCTATCTCTCTCTCTCTCTCTCTCTATCTCTGTCTCTCTCTCTCTGTCTCTCTCTCTGTCTCTCTACATATATATATATATAGCTGTGTGTGTGTTAGGAACGTGTTGCATGTGCTCTCTGTGTGTGTGTGTGAGCTGTGTGTGTGTGTGTGTGTGTGTGTGTGTGAGCTGTGTGTGTGTGTGTGTGTGTTTTTACCTGGCGTCTGCCTCACTGTAATATTCTCTGGCTACGATGTCCTCGAACAGCTCTCCACCTGTTACACTGCAGACACACACACACACACACCATCATCATCAACATTATCATTATCACTAATGTAAACTACAGTGTGTGTGTGTGTGTGTGTGTGTTTAGAATGTCCAGATCAAAACCATGTCATGATGGTTGTTACTCAAGAAAAGAAAAGAAAGGAAACGAAAGAAAGGTAAAGAAGGGAAGAGGTGATGTTCCTGACTCACAGGTCGAAGATGAGGTAATGGTGCGCCTCCTCTGAGATGCTGTCATGGAGCCGCACTGAACATCACAAAAGCATTTACAGCTCATTAGTGTCTGACTCACAGTTATAACACATTATAACACATCATTATATAATCAAATATTTTAATATTTCTACATTTAAATTTCTGATTTAAAGACCATCAGTGTTTAATTACATTTACTATATTTATTATATTTACTGTGTATCTGTATATTACATATATTTATATTACAATTACAAATTTTAACAATTTTGAACTCATATGTAAAGCTACAGAAGTTAAGGTTGGGGCGGAGTTAGGGGCGGAGTTAAGGGTGGGGTTAGTGGTGGGGTTAAGCACAGATTAGTATTTGTATCCTTTTTGTGTGTAAAATTGAAGAAAATCCAGCTCCTTCACCCACACATGCATGAATTTCTGGAACTCAGACGCCCTCACCCTCAACAAGAGCTCCAGACTCTATAAATATGCAAATTAGACACGCCCCCACAACTTCACGCCCACTTATCCCATGTCCCGCATTTGCATATTGGCTTAGTTTGTCCATCAGGCTGTATTTATCACTCTATTTTCTTCTGTCTGTCAAACTCACCATCAATACTAATATAATACATTATAGCACATTACATTAATATATTTTTATACATGTATAATATTATATATAATATACATCTAATACAATACATAATGAAATAAATAGAATATAAAAATTCAATAATGCGAGCATAACAATGTCAGCTTGTTCATGGTGGTTTTACTGAATCTTTGTGTCCTTAGGAGATTTTCTCTTTCTGAACACACACACACACACACACACACACACACACACACTGGTTCCCGCCCCCAGGTGCCCTGTGTGTAGGTGTGGTGTGTGTGCTTGTGGCAGTGTGTGTGGGAGCTGAATAGCTGCAGAAGAGGAACTGCAGAACTTCACCTGACAACACACACTCACATAGCAACGATTACATAAACCGAGAGAAAAATCCTGCAGCGCTTTCTGCCTTACTGTCTCTGTGAAAGTGACATGATGAAAATGTGTGATTTCCTGTTTTAATGCCCAACAGGAAGTGGAACATCCACCAGTTTACATCCACTTTACATCAACAATTAAATCTATAATATCGGAGCAGGCCATCAATCTACATCAGAATTATTCACGCCTCAAACGTAACTACTGACTTCAGCGCTGTTCAGAAGTCACGTGAGAGTTACGCACGTGGGGGCGGAGTTTATCTAAAACAGGGCGTGTCTCAGTTACGCTCGATTCTGATGTTGAGCTTAAGCGCATGTTTCTTGCGTGATTTCGGCTCGAGTGAGGAGCAGCGTTAAGTCCAGCGCCGCTGTCTGACAGTTTAATATAACCACAACACGTCACGCTGAGATTGATGTTCTGGCTGTAAACACACTCACACACGCTGTGGAACGTCATTCGACAGCTAATTTAAATACATAAATATCACACTATTCAGTTATTAATAATATCCTCACTTTAAAGCTCAGGAAAAGTTTTTTCACACAAAACACAGGGGAGGAGACGCGTCTTAATCAGAGACACGGCTTATCTGGAGGAGGAATATTTTACAGATAAAGTGATGAATGGAGTTAAAGTTTCTCTGGAAGCGTAGCAGATGAGCGCTAGGTCAGATTATCCTTCACACCGTGAGCACGTTTTCTTTACAGCATCGAATTAACACCAACACTGACTTTATTTTATTAATTCAACAAATCAGCAGAGAGAATTAAAAGTGGGATAAAATCTCCTACATCTCACACACACATTACGATTTCATCACCTCCATTTAGAGTCTCGTGGCTTCATTAAGTTGTGCTCGAGTAACTGTTGATATAATGAGCAAAATCCTAAACAGTAGGATGTGCTGGATCAAGTGCTATTCTATGCGCTGCTGAGTAATGAATACAGACGCTTCTACTCAATCTGGCAACCTCGGCGGTGGCAACTACACGCAGGTGATTTTAATAATCTGATGTGGAGCTCAAAATCCACTGAAGCAGCTGCGTAACCCGACTCTGAATACCAGCAACTTTCCCCATGTGAACATTGAAGCAACTTTTAGACCAAAGTCACTGACTCTGAATGCGATGTATGTTACACATCTCTGTGTATAATATAAAAACTACTCCCTACTCCCTACACCCTACACTCTACCCCCTACTCCAGCCCTGTGCCCTACTCCCTACACCCTACACTCTACCCCCTACTCCAGCCCTGTGCCCTACACCCTACCCTCTACTCCCTACTCCAGCCCTGTGCCCTACACCCTACCCTCTACTCACTACTCCAGCCCTGTGCCCTACACCCTACCCTCTACTCCCTACTCCAGCCCTGTGCCCTACTCCCTACACCCTACCCTCTACTCACTACTCCAGCCCTGTGCCCTACCCCCTACACTCTACTCCCTACTCCAGCCCTGTGCCCTACTCCCTACTCCCTACCCCCTTTAGACCAAAGTCACTGACTCTGAATGCGATGTATGTTACACGTCTCTGTGTATAATATAAACTGTACACACTGTATATCTGTAAAAATCCAGGAAACAGTATTTTGTTGTTGCTGCTCTGAGAAGAGAACAAACAAAGCCACTGGTTTCATGGTGAAGTGCGTGGGAGGATTCTGGCTCCTTCACACACATACACACACACACACACTCTGTGCCAGAGAGGAAAACTGAATGTGCCAAAAAACAGATATATTCCACACTCACACGATGAAGGGAAGCTGTCAGGATGAGACGAGAGTCAACACAGAGATCCGACTGATGATTCAGGACCAAACCACTGCTCTTTTTAACCTGAGAATACTGACTTAACCAGCCCTGTGTCCTACTCCCTACACCCTACTCCCTACTTCCTACTCCCTACACCATACTTCCTACTCCCTACACCCTACTCCCTACTTCCTACTCCCTACACCATACTTCCTACTTCCTACTCCCTACACCCTACTTCCTACTCCCTACACCCTACTCCCTGCACCCTACTCCTTATACCCTACTTCCTACTCCCTACACCCTACTTCCTACTCCCTACACCCTACTTCCTACTCCCTACACCCTACTCCCTGCACCCTACTCCTTATACCCTACTCCCTACTCCCTGCACCCTACTCCCTACACCCTACTTCCTACTCCCTACTCCCTACACCCTACTTCCTACTCCCTACACCCTACTCCCTACACCCTACTTCCTACTACCTACACCCTACTCCCTACTCCCTACACCCTACTCCCTACACCCTACACCCTACACCCTGCTCCCTACTCCCTATACCCTACTCCCTACTCCCTACTCCCTGCACCCTACTCCCTACACCCTACTCCCCATTCCTTATACCCTACTCCCTACACCCTACTAACTGCACCCTACTCTCTACTCCAGCCCTGTGGCCTACACTCTACTACCTACACCCTACTCCCTTCTCCCTACACCCTACTCCCTACTCCCTACACCCTACTCCCTATTCCAGCCCTGTGCCCTACACCCTACTCCCTACACCCCATTCCCAACAAATAGCACCATTAACCATAGATGATTTTATCCACACAAACACCATCACCTTCATCAGTCCAGTGTGGGCGTGTCCCAAACCACACACCCTATACACAGCCATCTTGTTTTCTTCTTCCTGTTTTGCTAATGCTCTGGCCCCACCCCTGGCCACACCCAAGTAATGTGTGTGTCACTCACCGATGTTTGGGTGTTTTAGCAGTCGACAGATCCGAGCCTCTCTGTCCAGCTTCTGGTGATCTGAAACACACCCACACACACACACACACACATGATTTACAGCAGTAATAATGTTGGTGTGATGATAAAAGAAGATCATTTGTAAAGTAATAATTAGAGGAGGAGAATAAGATGACATTCTAATAGACAGTAATGCAATTGTAGCAGCGTTATAACACACTCGTGTTGTTCTGTTGTTCTCAGAAGACACACTTGATCTCAGATGCTGAATAAACAAATAAACAAATAAACAAATAAAAACAGAGCAAAATAATGAGCTGATTAGCTTGTTCATCTAGACGCTGAATTAGCTTTGGTACATCTCTACATTCTCCTGCTGAATAAAAAAACAATGCAGAACCTGAATCACTGTAATAGTTAACGGTTAGCGATGATCAGAGGACGGTTGTCATGGTAACCTTATTTTCTGTTAAATAAAATAGTCAGTGAGGTAGTGAGGAAGTAAATTGTGACTCTAAGTTAGCTAAGTTAGAATATAACCAGGATATTAGGGTTATTAGTGATGGCACGAGGGCAGGTGGGCAGTTCCTAATTTGCATATTCATGCATATTAATAGACACTGGCATTTTTAATGGAGGTAGAGAGAGAGAGAGAGAAAGAGAGAGAGAGCGAGAAAGACAGAGAGAGAGTAAGAGAGACAAAGAGAGGTGGAGAAAGACAGACAGAGAGACAGAGTGAGAGAGAGTGAGAGAGTGAGAGAGGAAGCTGTGATCAGTCATTATTATATCTTGATTTGTTTCTTTCTCTTATTGATTTGTGTATAATGTAAGTACAATATGTGTGTGTGAATGTATGTATGTGTGTGTGTGTGTGTGTGTGTGTGTGTGTGTTTGTGTGCATGAGCGACTCGGGGTGAACTTTGGAAGAGCCGTTGCTAGGCAACACTGCAGGATACACCAGGAATAGACATTATGAAATATATAGACAGAGAGAACGAGCAGGAATTTAATCTCATCGTGAATATTTAATTTTATATTAATATAATTTTAATATAAGCAATATGACATCACTGTGTCATTAATACTTATAAATATTAATATTCATGTAAGTTCGGTGAATAGCAGGAGGTGGAGGAGTTTTAAGATGATTTCATTAGGAAGAACAATACGTAGCTTTTCTCGCTGTTAAAGCTGCAGGATGTGACCGTGAACACTTCCTGTGATGTCATCACGTCTTCCTGCTACGATGTTATTCGTAATTAGCTATATAGCAGGAGTTGTGTGGTTAGCTTAATTGTGTGGCTAAGTTGCTAGTTAGCTAGCTATATTATTAATTAGCCTGGAGTACTATAACTAAAATTAAACCTGAATATTTTTGTTATGATAATAACAATATTTATTATATTTATATTTCTGTGACATTAGTGGCTAAAAAATTCCTTTCAAAATTCATGTGTGAAAAATCAGATTTCATATCATTTAAAAAAAAAACATCTGTAATGCACCGTGATTTTTATTGTATAGCTAATACTAATTATTATTATTATTATTATTATTATTATTATTATTATTATTTAGTTATTTGTTTGTCTGTTTGTTTATGTGTTCAATGTATCTATCTATATTAAGGTGGCCTTACAAAATATGTAACACAAAGTAACACCAAAAAACACACATCCAATAATAATAATAATAATAATAATAATAATAATAATAATAGAGATTAAAGTGGTGTTTGGTGAGAATAAAGTGAACATGAAGGTGTTTATGCTCTTTAATATAAAAGTTTATTTCTCTACACAAATCATTCATCAAGAAACGACTCAGACCTTCTGAATCTCCTGAATGAAGTTTTACGCCTCATGCGATAGAAAACCAGCCACAGATATTCTGTTCCAGTGACAGGAGACGTGCAGAGGGGGAGAGAGAGAGGGAGAGAGAGAGAGAGGGAGAGAGAGGGAGAGAGAGGGGGAGAGAGAGGGAGAGAGAGAGAGGGAGGGAGAGAGAGAGAGACAGGGGGAGAGAGAGGGAGGGAGAGAGAGAGACAGGGGGAGAGAGAGGGAGGGAGAGAGAGATGGAGAGAAAGAACAGGAATTTATGCTGCAATCTGTTGGAATTCAGAAATGTTCCAAGTCGAGTTCTGATCTAAACACATTCCAGTGCGTTTAGAAAAACATGAAAGTCCAGAATAAACCTGTGGATCTGATAAACACATGAAGATCGATATGAATTATTTATGAGCGATTATTGATTAGTAACGATATCTTTTATTAGTAACGATATCTTTTATTATTAACGATATCTTTGCTTATGAAAATGTCGGTCACTTTGAATAAGTCATGTTAATAACATCGGGCTGAAAGCAGCAGAATTATTGGGTTAAATAAATGAAATTAGGTTAAATCGGGGTTTGTTGTGGGTTTATTGTGACTGTGGGCCGCCGTGCTGACGTCCGATTTGAGTGACCGTTCCATTGCGCTTTTCCCTGTCGGATGCTGGGTTTTCCGAGCTCCAAGTACAGCGGATTGCGGCATGATCTGTGTAGCAGATATTCCACAGTGTGTGGAGAAAACGTGTGATGTGTGCGGTTTAAGCAGAATAACACACTCCAGAGCATTCGGTTACGTTGGAGTGCGTTATTCCTCGCTTATTTATTCCGTGTGATGTTGTTCCTGATTCCGTGATACGTGGTTGTGTATTTTCCAGCGTATCCGACGTGTTTCCCTCCGACTCAGTTCACGTGTAATAACGGACGCTGCATCAACATGAACTGGCGCTGCGACAGCGGTGAGACGCTTTAACTCTCTCACGTGTGATGGTGTGACTTGTGTGTTTTAGTGTGTTGGTGTGTGTTATGGCGTATCTGTGTGTATTGTTGTGTGTATTGTTGTGTGTTGGTGTGTGTTTGTCCGTCGTTACCATTTGTCTTTGTCTTTGTATGTTTTTGTGTTCAATACCTCATTTATCCATCTGTGTGTGTTTACATCATTTCCTGTTCTCTGTGCCATTGGCCCCGCCCCCCTTTGCCTCCAATTGGCTCGCTGTTGCAGAAAAGGATTGTGGGGACGGATCTGATGAGTTCAATTGTCCCAACCTGACCGGTTAGTGCATAGATCAACATGCACCATAATATCTACAGCAAAAAAAACAAAAAAAAAAATAGATTTAATAGGAATTTATTATTTAAAAAAAAAGAATTATTAGATATGATTAACTGTGAATTGCAGCAATTTATTTTATTCTTAGTAGGAAATAAAATATTTTACATATTAATCTTATTAATGTGTAAGCTTTTCCTACACTGTAAAAAAAATATTAGCATTTAACATAAAGCAGTAGATAGTCGCTGTAAAACTCTGCAGCTACACAGAGCGATAATTTCTCTTTCCTTTCCATTTTTATTTAAATCTGTTTTTCCTTCATGGTGCATGGTCCGATCTATGCAGTTTCTGTGATTATCTATTGTGTTGTTTATGTGTATAACTTTATTTAATTGTCTATATGTTTGTGTGTGTGTGTGTGTGTGTGTGTGAAGAAATTTCATAATATTTTACAACATTGAATTTTAATTCATTTATTAAATTGGCCTTTATTCATTAAAGTTCCTAGAAATGAGACTTTCAGACTGCCAGAATGCCATGTTGCATTTCATCTGCATATTATTTACATATGTGCATATTGTATAGCAGAATCCACCCCAGTTTAGCCTCATTTGCATATTATTTACATGCCACGACATTAACTCCACCCCATGACCGGGTTTGATGAATAAAGGCCCGTGCGTTTTATTTATTCACTTCCTGTATGCCAGTTTATATTCTTGTGATATTTTAATATTCTGCAGTAGATTGGAAGAGTTTGTTGTGTGTCTCATGGCGATTGTGTAGCGTTGTTGTGTAATTGCGTTGTGTTGTAGATAACGATTGCGGTGATAACAGCGATGAAGCGGGCTGCACTCACTCCTGCTCCAGCACACAGTTTAAATGCGACAGCGGCCGCTGCATCCCCGATTACTGGACCTGCGACGGAGACAACGACTGCAACGACTTCAGCGACGAGACTCACGCCAACTGCAGCAACAACGGTAATAATAATCAGAATCAGATTCATAATCATAATCATAATCATAATCATAATAATAATCATAATAATAATAATAATTTGGGAATAGATTTATAATCATCAATTAAAAATACTACTACTAATAATAATCATTTATACATAGATTTTAATAATATTAAAACAATAATAATAATATTAACAATAATAATTTATAAATAGATTTTTAACAATTTAAAAACTAATAATAATAATAATAATGATGATGATGATGATAATTTATTTGTAATTTTTAAAAATACTACTTCTAGTACTACTACTAATAATAATAAATACAGTAGTGCCAATAATAGCAGCAAGATCGTATTATTATTATTATTATTATTATTATTATTTCAATATTCATCACAAAGCACAATAAGAGAAGGAATGAAAGGAAGGCAGGAGGGAAAATAATGAACTAAGAAAATAAAGAAGAAAGTAATTAAGAAGGAAATAAGTCAACATCGGAGGAAATAAAGTCAATAAATTATCTCAAGGTGTTTAATTTCGGGTACACACACACACACACACACACACACACACACACACACACATTCTCTCTCTCTCTCTGTCTCTCTCTGTAACTGTGCATGTGTGTGTGTGTGTGTGTGCTGTTTCAGCGACCCGTCCCCCCGGCGGCTGTCACACAGACGAGTTCCAGTGTCGGATGGACAGTCTGTGTATTCCTCTGCGCTGGCGCTGTGATGGAGACACCGACTGTGTCGACATGAGCGACGAGAAAAACTGCGAAGGCGTCACCAACATCTGCGACCCCGCCGTCAAATTCGGCTGCAGAGACTCTGGTGAGGAATTCTGGGTAATGTAGTGAGGTGGATGTGCTACACACACCGTCCCTCTCTGTTTGTGTGTTGATGTGTTGGTTAGTTTGCTGCACTCGAGCTCATGGGTGATTAATGTACATGAGTGAAGATCAACATCTCATCTGCAGTACAGTTTACAGTTTAAAATCCTTTATGCATTAAAAGAAGATAAAATAATTAACATAAAATAATGAACAGCTCCAGTTTCTGAGCAGGAGCTGAACATTTCAATATACATACACGTCACAAAACCCGAAAAAGTCTGAAAAGTGTAGGATTTAACATTTAAGTTTTACATTTTACTCCTAAGGGAGAAAGAAAGACAAGAAAGAAAAAAAGCTAGCCAGGAGGAAAACAGAGTGAAAGAAAAAATAAAAGAGATAAAAAGCAGTAATAAATAAAACAATATGAAAAAGAGTAAAGCATAACAGGGTAATGAAATTACAAAAGACAGAAACAAGATACGGAAAGAAAGAAAAAACAACTAAAAAATCACAGGAAGAAGAGAGTGAAAGAAAAACATTAAAAAGACAGAAAACAGGAAAGAAAGGAAGGAAATTTAAGGAGTGGCAAAGAAAAATGAAAGACAAAAAACAAAAGTGAGAAGAAAGAAAATAATAGGAGTAAAGGAAAAGAAAAAAACATGAGAAAAATGAGAAAAGAAAGAATGAAGGAAAAGAAGAAGAGAGTGAAATGTTGATGATGAAATTTGAAGTGACGGTCTCAGGGGTCTCAACTGCGACCTTTGACCCTTTGTCCCGTAGCGAAGTGCATCAGTAAGGCGTGGGTGTGTGACGGGGACAGCGACTGCGAGGACAACTCCGACGAGGAGAACTGTGAGGCGCTGGTGTGTAAACTCTCTCACCACGTGTGTGTTAATGACTCCAACATCTGCCTGCCGCCGGAGAGGCTCTGCGACGGGAAAGACGACTGTCCCGACGGGTCTGACGAGAAACTGTGCGGTGAGAGAGCTGCGGATTAACCCCAGGAAATTTAACCTTAACATAATTTATAACCTTAACGTTATACAACCTTAACGTTATACAACCTTAACATTATAGAACCTTAACCTATAGAACCTTAACATTATATAACCTTAACATTATACAACCTTAACCTATAGAACCTTAACATTATACAACCTTCACGTTATACAACCTTAACCTATAGAACCTTAACATTATATAACCTTAACATTATAGAACCTTAACACAATAGAACCTTAACATTATACAACCTTAACACAATAGAACCTTAACCTATACAACCTTAACCTATAGAACCTTAACATTATAGAACCTTAACACAATAGAACCTTAACATTATACAACCTTAACACAATAGAACCTTAACCTATACAACCTTAACCTATACAACCTTAACATTATAGAACCTTAACTTATAGAACCTTAACATTATAGAAACTAAACTTTATAGAACCTTAACATTACACAACCTTAACATTATACAACCTTAACCTATAGAACCTTAACACTATAGAACCTTAACATTATACAACCTTAACATTATAGAACATTAACCTATAGAACCTTAACATTACATAATCTTAACTTATACAACCTTAACATTATAGAACCTTTAATTAAAGTTAACCACGAGGAAAAATCTGTATTATGTTATTGTGTAACTTCCAATATATTAACACATTTAATCCCTTTTCCCTTTTTTTCTGTTCTGTATACTGTTCACTCCCTATCCCCTATCCCCTACTCCCTATCCCCTACTCCCTATCCCCTACTCCCTATCCCCTACTCCCTACTCCCTATCCCCTATCCCCTGCTCCCTACTCCCTATCCCCTACTCCCTATCCCCTATCCCCTATCCCCTACTCCCTACTCCCTATCCCCTACTCCCTATCCCCTACTCCCTATCCCCTATCCCCTACTCCCTATCCCCTATCCTCTACTCCCTATCCCCTATCCCCTATCCCCTATCCCCTACTCCCCTATCCCCTATCCCCTATCCCCATTCCCTATCCCCTATCCCCTACTCCCTATCCCCTACTTCCTACTCCCTATCCCCTATCCTCTACTCCCTATCCCCTATCCCCTACTCCCTATCCCCTACTTCCTACTCCCTATCTCCCTTATCCCCTACTCTCTATCCCCTACTTCCTCTCTCTTATCCCCTACTCCCTTTCTCCTATCCCCTACTCCCTTTCTCCTATCTCCCCTATCCCCTATCCCCTACTCCCTTTCTCCTATCCCCTATCCCCTAACCCCTAACCCCTAACCCTTATCCCCTATCTCCTGTCCCCTGATTATTATAGTGTTGATAAAGGTTTGTACAGGTGTTACATGTTACTGAGTGATCCTGTGTCCTTTATCACGGTGTCATACTCTGTGTATGATCAGATCTGTGCTCTCTGGAGAATGGCGGCTGTAGTCACAACTGTTCCGTGGCTCCGGGATTGGGAATCGTGTGTTCTTGCCCTCTCGGTATGGAGCTTAGTGCCAATAATAAAAGCTGCCAGATCCAGGGCTTCTGTGCCAAACACCTGAAGTGCAGCCAGCGCTGTGAGCAAGACAAATTCACCGTCAAGTGCTCGTGTTACGACGGTTGGGCGCTGGAGCCGGACATGGAGAGCTGCAGGAGCACCGGTAAAGAAAATATAACATGTAGAGGCGTGTTCTCAATTCCCTGTTCACCAATCTGTATTCCCTAATCCCTACGGCACATCCCACATTCCCAATTCCCTAATGCGTATCCCCTATTCCCCTATTCCCCTATTTACTATTTACTATTTCATATTCCCTTTTCCATTACCGGTTAAGAACATATATAGAGGCTTAACTTTGATATTAAAAAATTTTATTTTTTATTTTTTTGTAAATTTGTTTTTATCTTTTCAATTGTCATTATATATTTTTTATTATATTGTATAAATAAATAAGCCTTGCCTTGTCTAGACAAATAGCAATAAGGATCTAAAAAAGAAATGAGAAAAGTAATTAGTTTCATATGAGAATTTCTTACACAGCTATATAATGGAAATTAAATTTAAAAAATGATAAACTGAAATGTGTGTGTATATATATACACCGATCAGTCATAACATTAAACCCACTGGCAGGTGAAGTGAATAATGCTGATTATATCGGTACAGTGGCACCTGTAAAGGTGAGGGATTATTAGGCAGCAAGTGACCAGTCGGTTCTAGAAGTTGATGTGTTGGAAGCAGGAAAAATGGGCAAGTGTAAGGATCTGAGTGACTTTGACAAGCGCCAGATTGTGATGTATAGACGAACGGGTCAGAGCATCTCCAGAACAGCAGGTCTTGTGGGGTGTTCCCGGTGTGCAGTGGTTAGTACCTACCAAAAGTGGTCCAAGGAAGAACAACCGGTGACCCAGTGACAGAGTGATGGGCTCCCAAGGCTCACTGGTGCGTGTGGGGAGTGAAGGTCCGTCTGGTCCGATCCCACGGAAGAGCTGCTGTAGCACAAACTGCTGAAAAGTGAACACTGGCTCTGATAGAAAGGAGTCAGACACACAGCGCAGTTTGCTGTGTATGGAGCTGCGTAGCTGCAGACGGTCAGAGTGCTCATGCTGACCCCTGATCTCCACCGCAAGCTCCTTCAATGGGCACATGAGCATCAGAACTGGACCATGGAGCAGTGGAAGAAGGTGGCCTGGTCTGATAAATCACATTTTCTTTTACATCATGTGGACGGCCGGGTGCGTGTGCGTCGCTTACCTGGGGAAGAGATGGCACCAGGATGCACTATGGGAAGAAGGCGAGCCGGCGGAGGCAGTGTGATGGTCTGGGCAATGTTCTGCTGGGAAACCTCGGGTCCTGGCCTTCATGTGGATGTTACTTTGACACGTACCACCTACCTAAACATTGCTGCAGACCGAGTTACACCCCTTCATGGCAACGGTGTTCCCTAGTGGCAGTGGCCTCTTTCAGCAGGATGATGCTCCCTGACACACTGCAGAAACTGTTCAGGAACGGTGTGAGGAACATGACAAAGGGTTCAAGGTGTTGATTTGGCCTCCAAATTCCCCAGATCTCAATCCGATCGAACATCTGTGGGACGTGCTGGACAAACAAGTCCGATCCATGGAGGCCCCACCTCACAACTTACAGGACTTAAAGTATCTGCTGTTAACGTCTTTGTGCCAGATACCACACACACCTTCAGGGATCTAGTGGAGTCCAGGCCTCGACGGATCAGGGCTGTTTTGGCAGCAAAAGGGGGACCAACACCACATGCCAAATATTGTGTTGGTCCCCCTTTTGCTGCCAAAAAATGAACACTGGGAAAATCTGACTTTTATCTGTCACTTAACTAGGAAGAATTTTTCTTTTACATTTAACTTTTTTATATTCCTATAAACTAATAAAAGAATTTTATTTCCCAATTTATCAAAAACTTTTATATATATATATATATATATATATATATATATATATATAAAAGATAAGTCAGATTTTCCCAGTGTTCATTTTTTTTCTTTAAAGAGATTAAAAGAATGGGACAAATCCAGAAAGAGAAAAGAAAATAACTAAACACTTTAAACAGAGGTCGAATGCTTTATAGTGTTGGAGATCATCCACTTCTTCAGGAAGTGTGTTTCTCAGAAGGGCATTTATTTTGTAATAACGGTGGTGGGTTTTGGTTTGAGGGTAATAAACGGGGTGAGAATGAGGGCACTGGGAAACATTCAGCAGTGCACTGAATAGCTCCATTATTAACATGCTGGAAATGTGAAAAGTACGCATGAAGAAGAAAAGGGAAAACATTTGTTTTGGCAGGAAGTGCTATGGTTGCCATGGACACGGAATCTCAGTCAGAAGATGGAGTTTCTGGAAAATCTAGGCAGAAAAGCGAGTACAGATATGTTGTTTGGATTAAATGGAAAGGTCAAAGTTTGTATAAAAAAAAGGAGTTGTGCATTCCAGTACTGCTTTAATCGCTCCCTGGACATCGACTTTGTGACTTTAAAGTTTGTGTGTCCCATGTGTTTGGATGTGGAGGGAAGAATATAGCGAACCTGGCACCTGCTGAGGTGGAAATATGCGACTTTCTGATCATAAGGCAGAAAAACTGTATTATTTCTATTTTTTTACAATTATTTACAAGAATTTTTAAACTACAACTCAGACATTTATTGTAGAAATTTTAAGAAAAAAAATTCAAACCAATAAATTAAAAAAGAAATTTAGTGTGTCATTAGTGTGTTATAAAAATAAATAGAAGTGCTGGAGGTAAAGTTTCCCATTTTATCACAGTTAATTAAAGAGTTAGAGATTTAGACATTTTTAGAAAATCAGAATTTGATAAGAAAATTGAAGGAAAAAAACAAATTCACACTAGAAAGATCTGCACAAATTACTTATTGCTTTTTTTTCTTTTCAATTTGTTTTGTAATTTTTAAAGCAATCTTGGGTATTAGAAGCACACTATAAAAATTATAATTAATGAATTAATTAAAATTTTTTACAATTGAATAAATGAAAAAATACATTTGTATATATTTTAAATATCTCTTGAAAGATGTTTTCAGGACATTTTTGTTCTCATTTTAGTCTTTTTCTCTTATCTATTGATCTGTTTGTTTTGTTCGTATTCCATCATTTATCCTTCTTTCTTTCTCTCAGACCCGTTTAAGCCGTTCATCATCTTCTCAAACCGTCATGAGATTCGGCGCATCGATCTGCACAAAGGAGAGTTCAGCGTCCTCGTACCAGGACTTCGCAACACCATCGCTCTCGACTTCCATCTAAACGAGAGCGCGCTCTACTGGACCGACGTGGTGGAGGACAAAATCTACCGCGGGAAACTCTCCGAGAACGGAGGTAAGGTTCAGAGTCAGACTTTTCTAAATTTTAGAAGAAAACCTAGAAATTATTTTACAGTGAATAGATTTTTTTCAATAAAAATAAAAGTTTCAGGAAAATCATCAGAAATTGATTGAAATTGACATTTTAAATAAATAAATAAATAAAAAAATAAATAAATAAATAAAAATCCAGAATGCACAGTAGAAATTCTCAGGTAAAATTTGGAAAAATTAAATGCACTTTCATTAGAAATATTCTTCTCTGTCTCCGTGTCTCAGCGGCTCTGACAAGTTTCGATGTAGTGATTCAGTATGGTTTGGCGACACCTGAAGGATTAGCTGTGGATTGGATAGCTGGAAATATTTACTGGGTGGAAAGTAACTTGGATCAAATCGAGGTGGCGAAACTGGACGGCACCATGCGCACTACGCTGCTAGCCGGAGACGTGGAGCACCCACGGGCCATCGCTCTCGACCCCAGAGAGGGGTACTGTACACAGTCATGCACTCATTTAGGTTCAAGCTACATTCATTCAGATTTACTGAACTCCTGTTCCGGTTTGTCCTGCACTCATTCAGTTTCACCCTTTAAAGTTCCTTTAAATTTATCATATGGTTGTCAGATTAGCAAGACGTGTATTTTTCTTTTTAGGTCTTTTTGGAATAAGTATGGTCAATCAGAAGCACTCTTCCCTCACTTACATATTCACCCTATAATTAATACCAGAAAATACATCAGTAGTTCAGTTTTAGTTTTTTCCCAGCAATGACATATTTCTTTCCTTTAGACTAACTACTATCCTACGAATACCCTACGAATGAACTTTTCACAGAATCCTGTTCTGGACGGATTGGGATGCGAGCATGCCGAGGATCGAGGCTGCCTCTATGAGTGGATTTGGGCGGCGCACGATCCATAAAGAGACAGGAAACGGAGGCTGGCCGAACGGCCTCACAGTCGATTACCTCGAGAGACGAATCCTCTGGATAGACGCCAGGTAAGGGCTGTCTGACCCACCAGCAAAGAGCTTCACTCTCTTGGATATTTTCCAGCAATATTCCAAAAAAACATTGTTACTCTGAAGCATTCCACCTAATGGACAGTTAAGAGATTGAGGGATATTGGTGAATATACCTGATGTGGACAAGTCAGTATCAGACAAAATCGTCAGCAAAATTGGTGTTATTACACATCATAGTTTAATGCTGAAACTCTGGACTTAACTTTCTAAGTCGTTTTAGTTGTTCTAATCACTGTCGCTATGGTAATGCCGGGTTTTGCCAGTGCAACAGGTGCACCCTTTTGCAACTTCGGAATCAGCAACTCCAAATCATCTTATCGTTTGTCCTCTTTGTGTCCAGATCTGATGCAATTTACTCAGCCAAGTATGATGGTTCCGGCCTGATAGAGGTTCTCCGCGGACACGAATACCTGTCGCACCCGTTTGCCGTCACTATGTACGGAGGGGAAGTTTACTGGACGGACTGGCGCACAAACACACTCGCCAAAGCCAACAAGTGGACAGGAAGCAATGTCACAGTGGTGCAGAGAACCAACACACAGCCATTTGATCTGCAGGTTTATCATCCATCCAGACAGCCACAAGGTGAGAGGTGAAAGGAGCAGACTAACCCTGTATCCTGTTCCCCATTCCCTATAATCTGCACCAGGAATTTTATTTATTCAGAACCAGCTAGGATGCCTGCCTATGCTTTTTCTACTGCAGTACATTTGACAGAGGTAGTGGACTTGATAAACAGAGTATAAGGTTCTTAGCCACCTCAGGTCTTTAAGGGTATGTAGAATCGGACCCAAGCGGCTCGTTTGAGTGACGCCGGTCCTGATGGTGTTTGTCAGTAACATCAAAAGTGACGTTAGAGCTGGTTACAGCAGGGCTTTGGTCTACAGGTCTGGACAGGTCTGTGTTTGTTTCCGTGTGACTGAACCACTCAGCCTGATTAGATTGGTTTGGACGTGAATGCCAGTGCAGTTTTAATCAACTATGATCTGTTAACCTTCTCTCAGCTCAGACTTAGCAGGTTGTCTTCTTCTGTCTATGTTGCATCTGGAGCTATTGATGAACAGATTATGTACTAAATGGGGATGGGAGCGCAGTGTTCGGAATAAATTGTGTAACCAGTGTGTCTTCCAGCCTCACCATGCCTGTAGTAGTGGATTATTAGAGTGATCACGGCTGTACGCTACTGACACTGAAGGCTACGTCATTCACCGTGAGATCTCTGAAAAGTGCCCCTCTGTAGGGGTTAAAAGTGGCAGCCTTTTGAAGCTCACATCAATATTAATTTGTGCTGAAGTGTTTTAAGTCACAAAATCAGACACTGGGACCAAATAGACCTCAATTTTTGAGATAGTCCTTACTGCAGAACCAAAAGCCCTGGATCTGATCCAGCTCCTCCTATAATCCTAATGCTAACCCCTTACCCACACAACGCTGTACAACACAAAACAACACATTAAACACACTTATCCAGCGTCACACACACTACACCTCCTCAGCCTGTTGCTTGACTCCGCCCAGCCCTGCTAAGCTTGGAGGAGCTGGACCAGATCTGACTCCACCCCATGGACTTTTTATACCGCACTGAGGGGTACTTATAATTTTTTAATCTTGATTCTTCCGCAGCAAAAACATTTCCACATGCCATAAACAGTTTCATTGAATAGTTACAGTTCATTTGGACTTATTTTGAAACAGACTAGTTTACTAACACAGATGAATTCAGTGAATCCTGTTTGGAATGGTCGGAATCGGTGGATCCTGCGTACATCATTCCAGTCCACAACGGGTCATGCTTTTTCAGACCTGATTATTCCCTGGATGAAATCTAGCACCGTTCTCTGCATAACCACCTCAAAGGATCTGCTTCTTGACTGACCTTCTTTTCTAACTATTTGCATTTCTTTTGTCTTGTATTTTGAACTTTTTTGCATTGTTGTAGGCCACACACACATATTTTAATATTTAACATCTTGGAATTCCTTATCTTTGTATATAAATCGTCCAGTAGAGATGATTTTTCCTTTCTTCCGATCCAGAAACCAAGGGGGTACAAACTTTTCTACTGGTCTGTATGCTGGGTAATTCTATCGTGTTTTCAAAATGACAGTCATTATTATTATTATTATTATTATTATTATTATTATTATTATTATTATTATTATATACAGTATATACTTATTTTTAAAACATCAAGTTTTTCCCATTTCTCTCTCTGAATTTCTCATTTAAATTCAGAGCGCAGCATGAATCATTTCATTATTTATTATTCATTATTTCTGAAGCATCTGAAAAAAAAAATCACAATCAATAGTTCATTTTTTGGGAGATTAAGATCATCAGAGCGGATTTTAAGCTTTGATGAGATATAAATTAGAATTATTTTTAAACTGACTATTTCTGTCTCTCTGTCTGTCCATCCATTCACTTGTCTACCTCTGTGTCTCTCTGTCTGTCAGTTTCTGTCTGTCTTTAAGCCTGAAGATTTTGACCTTTAATGAAATATTAATTTAATTTAAGCAGTAAATAATTTAATATAATCGTGCTCTCTCTCTCTCTCTCTCTCTCTCTCTCTCTCTCTCTCTCTTGCTTGAATGAAGTAGGAATTTAATTGAAGTGGAAATAAATGTCAGATATTTCGCCTCTGTGTGTTTCAGCTCCGAACCCATGTGCAGCTAACGGTGGTCTCGGCCCGTGTTCTCACCTCTGTCTCATTAATTATAATCAGACGTTCTCCTGCGCGTGTCCTCACTTAATGAGGCTGAGTGACGATGATCACACCTGCTACGGTGAGTGCAGTTTACACACCTGTACACACCACGGCACACATCAGCCGCCTGACACACACCTTGTGTGTGTGTGTGTGTGTGATATTTAAAGACAATTCCACACACTCTATATATTTTATAACAAACCCCACACTGTGTCATAAATATACAATATTATGCCTCAAGTCAATTTATTCTCATTACACACACACACACACACACACACACACACTGTGATGGAAAAGACTCTAGTCACAATTACACAAGTTCATGTGTAATAAATCTGTCTGTCTGTGCGTTTCTATCTGTGTTTCTCTGTCTGTCTGTCTGTCTGTCTGTCTGTCTGTCTGCTTGCCCATCCATCTATCTGTCTGTGTAGTTTATTTGTCTGTCATATCTCTCTCTGTCTGTGTGTTTGTCTGCACATTCCTCTATCTGCCTGCCTTATTTGTCTGTGCTTGGTTGTGTGTCTATTTGTCGTTATCTGTGTGTCTGTCTGTGTTTGTTTGTGTGTCTGTCTGTGTCTGTCTCTCTGCCTGCCTTATCTGTCTGTCTGATCATTCACCTCTTTTGCTCTCTCTCTCTCTCCCTCACTCTCTCTCTCACTCACACACCTGTCTCTCTCTCTCTCTCTCACTCACTCACCTGTCTCTCTCTCTCACCTCTCTCTCTCTCTCTCACACACACTCTCTCTCTCTCACCTCTCTC
>CM075022.1:20095258-20108334 GCA_037576675.1 Pangasius sanitwongsei
CAGATAGAGAGAGACAGACAGACAGACAGGGAGAGAGAGACAGACAGGGAGAGAGAGAGAGAGAGAGAGACAGACAGGGAGAGAGAGACAGATAGAGAGAGAGAGACAGAGACAGATAGAGAGAGAGAGACAGACAGACAGACAGACAGGGAGAGAGAGACAGACAGACACAGAGAGAGACAGACAGGGAGAGAGAGAGAGAGACAGACAGGGAGAGAGAGACAGATAGAGAGAGAGAGACAGAGACAGATAGAGAGAAGGAGAGAGAGAGAGACAGATAGAGAGAGAGAGACAGACAGACACAGAGACAGACAGACAGGGAGAGAGAGAGAAAAGTTTACTAAAACTTAAACTTGTCTAAACTTCTTGTTTGTACATAATTCAGGTGTTTTCTTTTCTGTAACACTGTGTGTTTTATTCAAACAGAAAATACCGATATGTGTTGGTCTTTTCTTGCCTTGCACACTTTGCACGTATTCAGAGTCCAAAGGAAAGTTCCTGGTATTCAGAGTCGGGTTATGCAGCTGCTTCAGTGGCTCCACCTTCAGATTATTAAAATCACCTGTGTGTAGTTTACACATCTGAGATTACCAGCTTGTTTTTTTGTTTTTTTTTTTGATTAAAAGCGTCTGAGACGGAGTTTTACACTAGTGTCTAGACCAACACCTTTAAACACAAACACTCACCTTTAAACCTGAAAAAAATCAGGGATAGAAAATACCGACTGAAGAAGGAAATTGTGTTTTTTTGCTGCCAGATGTAAAATGATGCACCATAAAAACAAGAGACAATTTAAAAATGAAAAATAGAAAGAAGGACTAAATGTTTAACTGTGTGTGTGTGTGTGTGTGTGTGTGTGTTGTGTGTGTGTGTGTGTTAGTACCCACTCTAATGGCTCTATAAAGAGAGGAAGTAAACACAACGCCACAGACTCGGTCACTCTGAGGACGGGACTCGGAGTTCAGCTCAAAGACATCAAAGTGTTTAACAGAGCGAGACAGCAAGGTGAGATTTCTGCTTTTAATAACTAAATAAATAAATATGTAAACAAATAAATAAATAACTACATTTCTAGTGATGTAGGGATGGTGTGTGCCTGAAGAGCAATAATTATTTAATTAAAATAGTAAATAGTTAAATATAATTAAACCCAACTTCAACTTTAAATACATCATGAAAACTGTCAGAAACAAATTTATTTATTTATTTATTTATTTATTTATTTAATGTGTTTATTTATTTATAAACGTGAACGTTTATGTTGATTTAATCTTACACTACCAAGCCTTAGCATTACTAATTAATAATAACAATAATAATGATGATTCAGGTGATAAATATTTATATGGTATTTTAAGAAGTAATGTTAGCATCTTTTATAAATATATAAAAAGTATTTTTTATTTTTGAATATTTAAAAATGTTCCTGTTTTGAATAAAACGTAATAATTTATTTTCATTGTAGTTATTTAAATTAAATTATTTCCTTTTTTTTTACGCAGTAACATTTGTTGTGTTTTACCCTAAATAAATAGATAAACAAAACACAAATAAATAAATCAAATCAAATGGACAGATGAAAATAAAACCATAAATGTCTGATTTTAAAATATTCACTCTTAAATAACGCTAAAAGGTTCCAGAAAGGGTTCCATGTGGAACTTTACCAAGGAATCCATGGAACTCTTGAGGAACCATTTCTCTTGTAAACGTGTAACGTGCCTCATTTTGTTCTTCCTCGTGTCTCCGTACCTGACAGGGACGAACGTGTGTAAGGAGAATAACGGCGGTTGTGAGCAGTTGTGTCTTTACCGTGGGAACGGCGAGCGTTCCTGCGCCTGCGCTCACGGCGCCCTGGATGAAGACGGCCGGAGCTGCAGGGATTATCCCGGATACCTGCTGTACTCGGAGCGCACCATCCTGAAGAGCGTGCACTTATCGGATGAGAAGAACCTCAACGCTCCAGTCAAGCCGTTCGAGGACGTGGAACACATGAAGAACGTGATCGCGTTAGCCTTCGATTACCGCGGCGGCGGCGGAGGGAAAGGAGCAAACCGGATCTTCTACAGCGACATTCACTTCGGAAACATTCAGCAGATCAACGACGACGGCTCGGAGCGGAAAACTGTGGTGGAGAGTGAGTCACTGCCCAGATTTATTTACTGACAATCTCCAAGAATTTACAAACATAAATAAAATAAATTTTATAAAAGTTAGTTAGCAAGTCAGCAGAATCATTTAAACAAAATAAATATAAAGAGATCTTTCCACTGGCTTCTTTCTTCTGAATTTTTTGGACGTTATGGTGTATTGTAGACCCGTTTTACAGACTGTTGATGATTAACATTATAATTATTAGTTATTAATAATAATAATAATAATAATAAAGAGTTTATTCAGCTCTCAGGCAGCAAACAGTAACAGATATCAATACATTCGATTTTCCAAAAGCAGTTCATGTTAGAAAACCAACAAAAATTTAAAAGAATGGCTTGTGTTTGATGTTTATACGTTTTGTTGTTGTTGTTGTTTTTACTATTTTAACTATTTTGATATTTTCATATATGAAGTTGTCTGAAAATTACCCTTACTGTATTAGATAGAAGATGGAGCAAAAAAGAAGAAAAAACAACCCATTCTCTCATTTTTTATCACTTTTTTTTCCCTCCTATTTTTCCCCCTTTTCTACTACTTGGTTGGTTTATTTTTGTGCAATTATAAAGTTTATGATCTAGTCAGTTTAATGGATGGATGGATGGACAGATAGATAGGAATTTATTGGCTTAATTAGGTGCTCTCCCATTTTCTTTGTCTCTAAGTTTATTTTATATGCGTTTCTCCTTTCAGTCCTCACTGCTTTCCACTCCTGTGCGTCTTTTCTACTTTTGTCTGTCTCGATTTTCAAGTTGAGTTACAAAAAAAACACAACAAACTTTTTTAAAAAATAATTAAAACCAACTGAAAGATGAAATCTGGACCATTTATTGTTGTTCTGATCACAAAAAGTGAAGTGCTAGAAATTGTTCACATGAACCCCATTTTCATCAACAGTACTGAACGTAAAGGTGTCCGTTTGTAAGTGAAATTATTTCCTATTGTAATGATTTCTGTAAAAGAAGCTCGTGTAGAACTGAATAATGATCAGTAATGTGACAATCAAGGAGTGTTTAATATAAAAAAAAAGAGAAAATAACCACATTTAACGCTTCGCTCCACGTACAGTACATTTAAGGACGATATTTTCATTTCAGTCTTCGTAAAATAAAATTGTAATGAGCTGCTGAGATCTCTTAAGGAACTTCCTCTAGCAGCCACATTTCCCCATGAGCTCCTTAAGTTCCTTCCTGAATTTGTGTGACATGAAGACGTACAGGATGGGATTTACGACGGTCGATGAAGTGGCCATGATGCGAGCAAAAGTAGCAAAAGGTCCGAATCTCGGCAGAGGCCCCGTCACTGTGGCTCGAAAGCCGAGCTGGACCAGCATCAGCCCATAGGACGGCAACCAGCACAAAACAAAAGCCAGAACCAGCAGAACCGACGTGTGGGTCACTTGTGCCTGGTACTGTTCTAACCGCTCCGTCTGGTTTGTTTCACGGCTCTGTCTGGTTTTGTGCAGGAAATGGTATATGTTGCCGTAAGCTAGCATGATGACCACTAGTGGAAGAACGAAGGCAAGCAAAAAGTGGCAAACGCCGTACGCTACCTGGTCCGCGTCAGACAGGAAGTTGAAACATATCAAATCCTGCCTGGCTGAGCGCAGTTCAGTCCCTGAGATTAGCGTCCTCCAAGTGAACTGAGGAATCGGCAAGATGATCGCCGGTACCCACAGAACCACAGCGACGATTTTTATACGCCTGCTTCTGCGCCAGCGGTACGCTTTGGTCGGGTGAACCACGATTATATAGCGACTGAAGGCTAGAGCAGCTAGCGTGAATGCGCTAGCAGAGGTGCACATGGCTCCCAGGAAGCTCACCGCTTTGCACATGAAGCTTCCGAAGGGCCAATGGCGGGTCGCTATGGCGACAGTGTGATAGGGGATGCAGAACAGGAGGAAAATATCCGCCACGCTTAAATTCAGAAGGAGAATGTCAGTTCCGTTTGCGTTACCGTTTTGGATTCCCGCAGTGCTAGTTCCACGTCCTCCTTTCATGGTTCGCAGGATGATGATGATGACCAGGACGTGGCCCACCATTCCGCTCACTAGGATGAAGGTGTCCAATATGGGAACGAGGATTCGTTCAACATCAGTGGGTCCTGAAACATCACTAATGTTCTCTCTATCACCTGGTTCTGTGATATTTTCCGTGAGAAAGTTTTCCATTCTGGACGATTAGTGCTAATCAATCATAAAGTCCCAAACTGCAAGCGTTATCCATGAGAATGGTATCCATGGGCAACCTGGAAGTTAACGGTTTTCCGTGCTAAATATAAGCAGCGTTTCTCATTCCAAACATGAGCATTTGTATCTGTTTGTCCAAAAGACAAAAAGACCGGAAGCTTACGATTGATTCCTCAGACGACGGTATTCCGGTGAGAAAACACCCGGCGTCTCTTTCCCCTCGCTGTGGCTTTGTGGAATGAGGAAATCAGATCAATATTTACAGCAGGAGTTAAGTTGATAAAACCTCGCTGGAATGATTACCACACGGTCTGGAGTCCAAAGGACATTCCCAGAGCATTGGTTCAAAGGACAGAGGACTCATTCATGGTGATATCTTTAGAACCTTTTGCACTATTTGTGTAATTTTGATTCTCAGCTCTCAGGATCAGGATTGCAGTTCCACGAGATTCAGAGGCAAAGTAGAAACATCGGGTTTCTTCCGAGGCTGCAGTGTTTCTCTTTTCCCTAAATCTCTCTGGTATCTCTGTTAAATCTGCTAATAATTTATATATACTATAAGTTTAACGCCTTGTGCTCCTGAAAAGCAGCAGTTGTGAAGTTTATTATCTCACGTCCATTCCTGAAGATTCATCCTTCTGTTACTCCGCAGGTGATGTCTGAAACAGAAAGACGTTAGCTAGTCATGTGAAGCGCTCCGGAGACGAGCGTGTCCTTTGAACTCTGTGCAGCGACGGCGCTCTATAAACGGGGAAATCTGGTTGGCTAGCCGGCTTGGATCGTTTCCAGTTTGCGGAGTTTAATTTCAATCCATAAAAACATCTTCAAAGCTTCACCTGTTACATCCAGTATGATGTGATTCGGTCTTGTGTGCGTTTCCTTCATATAAACGCTAACGCCGTGTACTTTGAACCTCGCAAAAACACAGCGCTTTGTTCCTCTCCAGCCTAAAACAAAAGATGTTTGACGACGCATTTTATATCCACAATATTATTAGGATTAGCGACCAGTGAGTGTGCCTTGTAAAGCAAACGGGTCGTAAATGTAAAATGACCCAGTGACGCACGCGTCGAACAGCAGCGTATAGGTGACCGTGTGATCCTCGCGTTCGTGTTTTATTTGTCTTTATGAATTGCTAGGACTCAGTGTGCGATTTTAACCTGATTGGATTACTCAGCATCCTGTTACCAGGATAATGCTAATAATTAATGTTAATTAATGTTTGATAAAAAGTTATCTTCATGTTTTAAGCTGCACTGAAACTTTACAAGCGTGTTTGCATCAAAGATAAATTACATCTATCAAAAGTTATCAAAGATTATGATGAGTAAATGTGATGAAGTTCACAGAGTCATTAGTTAAATATTGTGCGCTTTTTTCTCTTATGTAATTGAGCTATCTAGCTAGGCCTCGCAACTTTTTACTTTTTAGTCATCACCTTGCATTTAAATAACTAACCCATTTTTTAAGGTTTACATCATAGATTCTGGTGTTATTTCATTTCTCTGTGTCTGCAGTCTGTGGTTGGATGTTTGTGGTGTCAGTCAAACGTCATCCTGTGAAAGTAGGCGGGTCTTAGCCACGTTGAATTGAATCGAAGTTGATTGATTGAAAAACTACCAGACTGTCTCGTGTATAATGGACCTGTTTTTTTTTTTTGTGAATTGTATTTCTTTAATTACACTTTATAACATAAGTAACAATAATCAGATGATCACACGTATAAAAAAGGATTAAATTGGTAAATTTGAAGTAATTAACTAATCATCTACCTGACCACTTTTCTAACACAACCTTTCCTTTTATTAATATAAAAGCAATCTTACATGTGTTCAGTGTTTATTTTTCAATTTTCCTCGTGTGTTATTTCTGCAATAAAAATGCACACGCTGTTTTTCTGGCTCTCTCCTGCAGATGTGGGTTCGGTGGAGGGTCTGGCGTATCACCGAGCGTGGGACACACTGTACTGGACGAGCTACACCACGTCCACCATCACACGCCACACCGTGGACCAGAGCCGGTGGGGGGCCTTCGACCGGGACGTGGTGGTCACCATGGCAGGAGACGACCATCCCCGAGCCTTCGTCCTCGACGAGTGTCAGAAGTAAATCGCGCTTCACGTACTTCCTGTGAATTTAAAATGAATTCTTTAGTTAGAAACAATCACCAGACTTGTGTTTTTCCACTCCTCAGTCTGATGTTCTGGACCAACTGGAATGAGCAATCTCCCAGCATCATGCGCGCTCAGCTCTCGGGCTCCAACATCCTGGCCATTATCAGGACAGACATCCGAACTCCCAACGGTCTCGCTATAGACCACCGCGCCGAGAAACTCTACTTCACTGACGCTACGCTGGACAAGATCGAGCGCTGCGAGTACGACGGCAGCCATCGCTACGTGAGTCCAACACACTGCACGCCTTCACTTTATTCTGTTTCACTTTATTTTATTTTTATTCCATTTTTATCAGTTCCATCGCTGTTTGAGTTTCACAGCTGTGCTTCTCTAAACAATATTTCTTTTGTAAATGTTTTATATTTCATCTTTCTGTGTGAAGTTTAACTTACTGTTAAAGTTGTTGCTTATTTCAGTGATTTGTAGCGTTGTGTTGATATGTTTTAAAGGTGTGTGTGTGTGTGTGTGTGTGTGCGCGTGTGTGTGCAGGTGATCTTGAAGAACGAGCCGGTTCACCCGTTCGGTTTGGCCGTGTACGGAGATCACATTTTCTGGACGGATTGGGTTCGGAGAGCCGTGCTGAGAGCCGGGAAATACGTAGGAGACGACATGAAGGTGTTACGCGCCGACATTCCTCAACAGCCAATGGGAATCATCGCCGTCGCCAACGACACCAACAGCTGTGAGTCTGAGCGGACGGGGAAATTTAATGCGATTTGATTTTGGGGAATCAAACATGGAGAATGCGGATAAATTGTGGAAATAATGGAATTTTACTGGAATTCTATTAAATATAAAGATAATATCAGTTCACAGTAGCCGGCTATGGACTGTATTAAATATCTCTGTGTGAGTGTGTGTGTGTATGTGTGTGTGGTATGTGTCTGTGTGTGTGTGAGTGTGTGCGTGTGTGTGTGTGTGAGTGTGTGTGTGTGGTATGTGTATGTGTCTGGTATGTGTATGTGAGTGTGAGCGTGTGAGTGCATGTGTGTGAGTGTGTGTGAGTGTGTATGTGTCTGTGTCTGTGTCTGTGTGGTGTGTATGTGTTTGAGTGCATGTGAGTGTGTGTGTGTGTTTGAGTGCGTGTGAGTGCGTGTGAGTGCGTGTGAGTGCGTGTGAGTGCGTGTGAGTGCGTGTGAGAGTGTGTGTGTGCTCGCATCTCCGCCAGGTAATTATGTGCCAAAAGTCATTTCAGAAACTGACACAGATAATAACAAGTCCATAAAGCTGAAGAGCATGACCACACACACACACACACACACACACACACACACACGATTACATACACACACACGATTACACACACATGATTACACACACTTACCCCCACACACACACAATCAATATCCATCTAAAGGTGATGCATCTCATTTCTCAAAACTCAGTTCTCCTTCTACAGCCCATCTTCACTTCTGCTTAAAAGTATTTGCCCCCTTTCCTAACACCAGGTTACAGTGTTTCAGCTCTGTACGTAAAGTTTCTCATTTCAATAACTTTATTTAATTTAATAATTTATTTTATGCACTGATATTAGCTAAGCTCTATAGGATCTAGCTATTTAGCTTTTCATTTTGACACGAGTGCCAGCTCTCCTTAGATTGTTTACTAGTAAACTGATTCAGTCTAGCTAGCTTTATTACACAATTATCCAATTTTTTAACAATTTTAATAAAAATATACTGCGAGTATTACGGTAAAGTGATACCTCATGGCCTTTGTGTAGAAATGTAGATAATCACGTGCGTGATTTTATCCAGTGACTCGACTCGCAAGAATCACCAGGCCGTATTTTTCATTCAAGCATTAAAACGTATGCTCGTAAGGAAGTGTTAATTGTGTCATTTTTAAAATTACCCTAAACTTTATAAAAAGTTTTTAATGAATATTGATATATTATTTAACATATTATATATAAAATATAATCTATTTATTTCTTAATATATAATAATTAAATATTTTCAGAGGAATTAATGTGAGTGAAATTGTCACTGTAGTGTTTTTTGTGTTAACAAGTAATAAGATCCAACCAGGTTCCACTATGCAAATTAATGCAACGCATCACCACTAGTTTACCAAGGAAAAGGGGCGGGGCTTATATAGTTTGAGGTGTGTCTAATTTGCATGTTAATACAATCTGGATTTCTCAATGAGAGTAAAAGTATTGGTACCTTTTCTGTTTACATTTTTCTGATCTCAGAGTCGCTCTCTCGTGCCATCAGATGTTTACTGCCAGAACTGCAATAAATCTAATAGAGTGTGTGTGTGTGTGTGTGTGTGTGTGTGTGTGTGTGTAGGCGAGTTCTCACCCTGCAGGGTGAATAATGGAGGATGTGAGGATCTGTGTTTGTTGTCGTCTGATGGACGAGTGAACTGCAGCTGTAGAGGAGACAGAAAGCTGCTAGAGGACAACACCTGCATTGGTAACACACACACACACACACACACACACTCATTTCTACTACTGACGTTGTACAATGTTGATGTGATACACACACTAATGAAATAAAACATGATGAACTGTGTGTGCACTTGTGTGTGCGCTTGTGTGTGTGTGTGTGCGCTTGTGTGCACTTGTGTGTGTGTGCTTGTGTGTGTGTGTTTGTGTTTGTGTTTCAGTGCCGAACACTTCCTGCAGCAGTGTGAACGATTTTCAGTGTGTGAACGGAGACTGTATCGATTACACACTCACCTGTGACGGAACGGCGCATTGCAAAGACAAATCTGACGAGAAGCAGTCGTTCTGCAGTGAGTGTGTGTGTGTGTGTGTCTGTGTGTGTGTTCGTGCGTGAGTGGGCCAAATATCCCCCGTTTTGCAATTTAATCTTCACAAAGTTCTGATTGTGTTCAATAAGCTAGAAGAACAACAGTATAAAAGTACACACTACAAAAAAAGGGTTCCTCAGTGGTTCCTTAGGGGTTCTTCAAGGGTTCTTAATTTACCTGGAACCTTTAAAGGTTCCCTCACGGGACAAACAAAGAACTTTTAACAGTGTAGATAAAATTAGAGAATGTTTAAACTGCAACTAACATTGTCTTTCTGTATGTGTGCGTGTGTGTGTGTGTGTGCGTGCGTGTGTGCGTGCGTGTGCGTGCGTGTGCGTGCGTGTGCGCGCGTGTGTGTGCGTGCGTGTGTGTTTGTAGATAACCGAGTGTGTAAGAAGGGTTATAAGCGGTGTGTGAACGGTCGCTGTGTGAGACTCGGCTCGTGGTGTAACGGCCGTGACGAGTGTGGCGATAACTCAGACGAGGCTTTCTGTAACGGTGAGGAACATAAAACCATTTAATCTATAATTCTTTTTTATTAAAAACATAAACAATATTTATATTTATCTGTGCATATGTTAGAATAATAAATAATAAATATATAATGTGTGTTTACAGCACTCAGTTTTGTAACATAGCTAATAAATCAAGACGTTTGTTAAATTTTTGCAAGGTAACAGAACTAGAGATGTAACGTGTGTGTGTGTGTGTGTGTGTGTGTGTGTGTGTGTGTGTGTGTGTGTGTGTAGCGACCTTGTGCACTCCTGATCAGTTTCAGTGCAGAGATGGTCGCTGTATCTCCAACTCCACTCGCTGTAATCAGGTGATCGACTGTGACGACGCCACTGACGAGATGAACTGCAGTACGTTTATTTATTTATTTACACCGTGATAGTGGAGAATCCCCGTCTCTGATTGGCTGAATTCAACTCTAAATTAGAGCTCCTGATGCTCTGTTGCCATGACGATAGTTCTAAATGACAGTTTGGGGGCCGATATTTGCATATTTTTTCATTAGGAATTATTTCTGAGCTACAGCACGTGGAAAAGTTTTAATTAAAAGCAACACCGGGTGAGATAACAGCCACCGAGACGTTACTATGGCAACAAGTGTAAAAGTCTTTTTTTCATAGTCAGTTGTGTGGAAGTGAAAGTCGTACAGCGCCAGCGTGTATTTGAACAAAGCGAGATAACCACATCCACGCATCATGACGTCACCCAGAAACTCAGCACGTCTCTTATTAAAAACACAACATGGTTCTTATTCAACTTTTACAAAATGTAATGTTAATAAAAGTCCTGATCACGTTACCTCAGTCAGTGGCTCGATATTTCAGGATGCTGTCTCCTTATTTTGACTTATTATCTTCACTAAGTCGTTATTTTGACTTATTATCTCATTACTTTGACCTAGTATCTCATTTTCTTCACTTAGTATCTCGTTGTTTTGACGTACTAACTCATGATTTTGATTTACTAAGTTATTTTGATTAGTATCTCGTTATTTTGACTTAGTAACTCATCATATTACTAAGTCGAGATAATATCTTGAAATAATTAATTAGTAAGTCAAAATAACGAGATAATATCTCAGTTTCTAATATCTCAGCAACAAGTTTCTTATTCAAATTAATAAGTTACTAAGTCAGAATAACGACTTCGCAAATCAAAAGGATGAGATACTAGTCAGAAATAATGAGATAATATTTTAATCATGTTGAGTTGCTGAATCAGAATAATGCCATAGCACTTATTAAAAAACGTTCTGTAGTCACATGACAGATTTGTTTTCTGTTTTTTTATTTTTTTTGTTTTAAACATTACATGTAGTAGAATATGAATGCATTATTCAGTGGAGTGTGACGAACAGCTCGGAAGCTTGAAGAGAGGGTTGCCAGGTTTCAGCAAAATCCCCACCGCAGCGTGTGATAAAAGTTCTGGATCTTTCTGAGGTTTATTCGGTGAAACTCTCGACTCTGACGTGGTCCTGAGGTTAAAATGACGTGACGTGAACCAACGTCCTCGCACAGAATCCACGCCGTTTCTCTCCTGTTTGCAGTTAAAGTGTGTGATGTTATTATTATTATAGTATAAATATACATTATTTCCTCTCCAGCTGCGACGGATTGTTCCAGTTATTTCCGTCTCGGAGTGAAGGACGTGTCGTTCCAGAAGTGTGAGTTCACTACGCTGTGTTACGCTCCGGCGTGGGTGTGTGACGGATCAAACGACTGTGGAGACTTTTCAGACGAGAGTAACTGTCCAGGTAACACACACACACAAACACACACACAAACACACACACGCACATGCACAAACACGCACACAAACACACACACGCACACAAACACACGCACATGCACACAAACACGCACACAAACACACACACACGCACAAACACACACACGCACATGCACAAACACACACACACACACATACACACACGCACACACACGCACACAAACACACACACGCACACACATGCACACAAACACACACACACGCACAAGCACACAAACACACACACACGCACAAACACGCACGCACACACGCACACAAACACACACACACACGCACACACACAAACACGCACACACACGCACACAAACATACACACAAAAACACAAACACACACACACATGCACACAAACACACACACACACATGCACACAAACATACACACAAACACACACAAACACACACACATGCATACAAACACACACGCGCACACACACAAACACACACACACGCACACAAACACACGCGCGCACACACACACACGCACACAAACACACACACACATCCAGATGTGCAGTGAAAGACAGGCTGACTTAATCCTTTCTACTTCAGCACTGATAAAATGTATATATGTATATTTAAATAATTATTATAAAATGTTTATTTTATTATTAATTTTCTTTTAATAATTTTAGTTTCAGACTTTTAAATAAATTCATGTTTATTTATTTTAGTTTCATATTTCAGTGTCTCTTCATATTTCATATTTATTTATTTATTTATTTATTTATTACAATTGAATTATTCTTCCCATAATTTCTTCTTATACTTTTATAAAGCATTTAGAATTTAGAATTATAAATTTTATATTATATTATACACCCTGAAGGCTATAAATAAAAATGTAATAATACTGAATAAAATCATTATTTTTATTGTTGTTGTTGTTGTTGTTAATGTATTTAAATTGCTGTAACAAAATATTCTTTTTGTTTTTATTTTTAGACTACTATTTTATAATAATTTTATTTTAAATTTTATAGAAAATAATTTACATAATTATTGCAAAATGTGTAAAATTAATATAATGTGGAATATATTTAATATATAGATAAATGTATTTAATGCGAGGTGGTAACATGGCGAAGGTTATTACACAGATAACACATTTTGTAAATCAGTCATCATTTTGTAATTTTTTAAAAATATATTTCTGAAAAGATTTTTTAATGATTATTATTAATTTCTTTTCTCCATCAGTTCCTTCAGGAGGGAAGAAAAAATGTCCATCGAACTTCTTCTCGTGTCCGAGTGGCCGCTGCATCCCACTGAGCTGGACATGTGATAAAGAGAACGACTGCGAGAACGGAGCTGATGAAGTCAACTGCAGTGAGACGCACACACACACTCACACACACACTCATACACACACTCACACACACACACTCACACACACACTCACACTCACACACACACTCATACACACACACACACACTCACACACACACACACACACACACACACACACACACACACACACACACACACACACACACA